>JARFJB010002120.1:617500-732500 GCA_036346205.1 Vesta saturnalis
CGTAAAGTAAATAGGTAATTAAAAATACATAAAGAAAAAATTTACATTGATTGGGGCTTGAATCTCGATGGCGCAATTGGTTAGCGCGGTACTCTAGCAAAGTACAGGTCGTAGGTTCAAATCCTACTCGAGCTAAACTTTTTATTTATGTATTTAGTAAAATTAATAATAATTTTTAATTGTTTATATCTTGTTATAAATTTTCAATTAGACACAACTCTTGCTTTATCAAAAAACTTAACATGTTTAATTTTAAATTTGCTCGAAGAATTATTTCGTTTCCCATTAAAGAATTTTTACAAACGATGCTAATTGAAATCTATGTGTCTAGTAAACTAAAATTAGAGGTCACTATATAGAGCAGGTCAAACATATAGTTTTTCTTTATTACAACTAAACTCGTTTTCAATTATTCTGTCGTAACCCAGACGTACCCTATCACGCAAACGTGTAATTTGTACTTGTTCGCACTAATGCAAATTCAAGAGACAAAACAATAGCTAAGGGATGCATCTTAATTTGACTGATAAGATGCTATTATTAATTGCTTAAATTGATGTCACTGAGAATGATGCTACGTCGGCTAATGTTAGGCTTACTCCTATTAATAGCTTAAATCTCCCTTACTGGCCGTGATTAAATAATCAGAGTTGATTTACAAATCTGATCTAGAACTCGCAAAATTCTAACCTGATAAAAAAAAACAGTGATCGTCTAGTGGCAAATAACCTACGTTGTGTAATGTGCAGGAGATAGGGTCGGATAAGGTTAATTTGTTTCATAAGGTGGCAGGTAATTAAATGAAACAAAACTGTAATTGAGATGAACGAGTGGCGCTACCTGGTGATTCGCTCGTCATCCTATTTACATCGGGAGAAAAAGAATCACCAAGAAAACTCCCTTTATTTCAATAATAATCACACAAAGGAAAAACAAAAATAAGATAACACGAGTGAATCACAATCAAAGGGTTAAGTAGGTATCAACACTACTCTATCGGTATTAAAGGCGTACAAAATCTATCACATTGCCTAAAACGACGTTTAGTCACAAATAAACATAAAATCAGGTCTATAAATGGTATTCAAATTAAAGCAAAAATAAACAAGTAATAAATAACAAACAGGGGATCCCTTTTGGAACCAATTCCTGTCTGCTTTTAGTTAAATAATTACATATAAAGCATTATACAGGGTGTGGGACAACCGGACATAAACAGAACACAAAAAAACAAAGGACATCATTAAATCAAGTTAAAAAGGCGTACCTTACAACATTTAAATATCACCACAATAAAATGCAAGGCAATTTCAATAACTACACATAAAGGCAATAAATATAAACAGTGTGATCGTATCCACAATAAGATCGTCAATCAATCCAAAAAAAAAGGAAAAGGAAAAGTGTAATCCCGATCATGTGGCCCTTTTGTTTAACCAATCAGGGCGGTTATTAACAACAAAATACATTAAGCACCCTAGTAATACATATTACAAATTCAACCTACATAAAAAAAAATAACAACAGAAAATTAAACAGGTTACAGATTATTTAAGTAGACACAAATGAAAGAGGGCAAGTACGTTACACATACAAATTTGTGGATACGAGCACAACAAATGATACACATGTACAGTAACAATGAATGATATAATGGATTACACAGAAAAACCATTCAAAGTATAAACCTCTGACATAAAGTCCTGCAACACCGATTCACCCACATGATTAGTACGTATTATTACAAATGCAAGATAATAACGCTCTCAATTCCTCTTAGGCATAAAACAAAACACAAAAATATAGACATATAGGCATATAACGGTAACAAGAGGGACATTTGGATAAATATATATATATATATATATATATATATATATATATATATATATATATATATAATTAGATCATTAGGGTCAGCTTCTGACTTTATACCTATGATCGTTTGTGGTTTTATCATTATAAATACAGGTTGGAATTATCAATACACAAAATAGAACACATAAAGAGAGAAAAGAGAACGTGCTTCGCTATGCTTGCGTAATTTCAATGAACACAACAGTTTTGCAGGTCCGGGTTTCAGTTTGGCTTGAACAATTTAAATGAGTAGGTAGAATGACCTTTTCTGTGTAATTTCACAAACCGTAAAATCTTTTCTTTTACTTACATTATCAATGTAGGTTATCCTTTTAAGCTTTCACCAGCACAAATGTTTAAATACTCAGATTTATCGATTAACACAAAACAACGAAAAGAAGATCTCATTAAACAAACACCGAATCGATTTCAAATCTACTCCCGCACGCATTGAAAATTCTAATCAAACTCCCCCCTTCTGAGCACAACAAAACCGTTTTATTCCATCACCCCCTATTTTCTATATCAAGTAACAAAAGCAATAAAAATATTTCGTGTGAACGCTTTTGCGTTTAATTATACAAAGAAACCTTATTTCTAATTAACATGTGCAATGAACCGTAGAAATCCTGTATTTCAAATATCACATTTCAATCCCTGAACAACTTATGCTTTGACCGCGGTGTAATTTTTTGTATAATACTGACATTTTTATTTTCAAAACGCTTTTATAAACATATTTAGTAATTTGTCTTGCCCTTCGATAAAGGCAGTTTTCCCTGCACCTGCAACTTAAAACATCTGGTTGGGGGCCGCCCTCAGTTAAAACCCTACACAAATTTCTTACAAAAACAAAGAAATACCAACCATTCTCAAATAACAATTATTATATAATAACTTTTAGTAATTAACTTTTGCTATCGCGACAACAATTTTAATCGGAATATTTTCAATGTATTCATCAAATTTTCGTAGTGTGCTACCTACAAATATCTCCACAATAAAATATAAATAGTAAGTTTGACTTAGTCGAAAAGAAGAGTTTAGTTGAACTATTCAGGCTATAATTTGTCTGAAAATTCGCGAACTAGACAATACAAACTAAACCTACAAATCTAAAAATACCTGGTGTAGAATAACATACGGCCTTCCAACCTACAAAGTGCAAAATAAAAGAAATGAATTGATACATTTCGTTTAGATAATGTGTGCATGTTCTAATTGCACACAACAATTGAATTATTTAAACATCTCGTATTTTGTAATTTCACATATGTATTTTAACAGTTACGATGAATTTTGGAAAAGTTGATTTCCTCGATGGACAAGAGCCTAATTGTTTAGTCCATGAGCGTATTTTAAGCAAATGTTGCGCACAATCTATATTTATTTTATTCCGTTGGGCTCGCGGCAAATTTGATTCCCTTGATGGTCAAGAACCAAATTCTGTTTTTCCGTGAGTGTCAACGTTTGGGCTGAGTGTTGCTCTAAATCTATATTTAGTTTTGTTGAGGTCGCGGAAAGATGCATTCCCTTAATGACCAAAAGCTAAAATTTACATGCCATAGATTTTTATCAAATTTTGAGCACTATTAGAAGATTCAGCGTATTCCCTATAACAACAGATTCAACACTCATTTGAATAAAACAAAGAATAAAATAAAAAGCAGTGAAATAGACAAGGTCATACAACTTAACTAATATCAAGGGAAAATTCGTCGAAATGTCCTAAATTCTACGAAGTGCCAAAAATTCATGAAGAAGGGCCTCTTCAATAGGCTCGCGGCTGCAGTAACTGGCAAAATATCAGAACACCCATGGGATCACCTCTATCACCAATTATTGCCAATCTATTTAGGGCCGACCTGGAAACTCGAGCCATAATCACAGTTCAAACCAATACTTTGCCTCATATACGCAGACAACATATTCGTAAGTTGGCAACATGGAAGAATAAAATTAAACAAACTCTTGAAACATCTAAATGGATTACATCCAAAAATCAAATGTTTCATGGCAATAGAGGAAAACCACGAATTACCATTTTTGGAGGTACTAGTTACAAAAAAATTGGGTCACACGGTATAGATAAAGAAGACGCATACAGATCAATGAATAAACTACGCACAACACTTCAACAGAATGGTTTCTCTAATAATAACATTAACAAAACTTGTGCGAAAAATAAATGAAAACAAGAAAATAAAGAGGAGGACAAACCAGTAGCAACAGCATATTTGCCATGTATTAAAGGTACCACGGACAAAATCAGCAAAATCTTAAAAAAGCACAATAATAAGACTACGTTTAACATTTACAAGAAAATCAGTAATATCCTACCGAACCCCAAAACTGAAGTGGAACTGGAAGGACAAAGGGTATATAAAATACCATGCACAGGTTCATACATCGGCCAAAACAATAGATGAGTGAACTTCAGAAAAGAAGAACACCAAAACGCAGTAAAGGAAGGATAACATACATCTTTTTTGGCTCAACACGTAATAAGTACATTGCACAACATTGATTTTAAAAACACCAAAATTATGGCAAATGTCGAACATACCACAAAAAGGATAAAACTAAATGCGATAGAAATTGACAAACGACCTTACAAGTTAAACACAAGGACGATGCAACGAGGCTAGGCACCAATTGGAAACATGTATTAAATCAACACAAAGAACTAAAGAAAAGGGAAGTAAATGTAATGTAATAACTACTAAACAGGGAAACTCAATACTATTTCTGGAAAAAAGGGAAAGTGAAACAACTTCGTCAAAATAGTTGTGTTATCTGGTCAAAACGTCGCCAACATTCACGTCAGAACTACATCAGCAGTAGCAACACGTGGAAATATACCCGAGAATCTAGAGAAAAGTGTGCGTGTGCGTGTGCATGTGCGTGTGCGTGTGCGTGTGCGTGTGCGCGTGCGTGTGTGCGTGTGCGTGTGTGTGTGTGTGTGTGTGGGCGTGTGGGCGTGTGTGTGTGAGGGTGTGTGCGGGTGTGTGCGTGCGTGAGTGAGTGAGTGAGTGAGTGAGTGAGTGAGTGAGTTTATGTTAGTGTCCCTTGATACCCAATCTTAAAAAGTGTAATTTGAAGTTAGTCGCAATAATGCAAATTGAAGAACAAGACAATCGCTAAGGGATGGATCTTGACTTTACTCACAATAAGGCTACTAGTACTCAAATTAATTACTTGTCTTACATTTACTTTCCTGGCAATAACTAAAACATTAGAAATTATTTACAAGTCTAACACTTAATTACTCGCAAACCACAAATCTAATCAAAAGAATTGGCCGTCTAGTGGTAGCTACGTTGTGTTATTTGAATGAGATAGGCCTGGATGAAATTCATGTGGGATAGGTAGACAATGAAACTACTTAAATAGAATTAACGAGCTTTGTGCAATGATGATTCAATTCGTTAATTTACTAGATTGGGAAAGAACCACCAATAAAACCTAATTTATTCATAAATTGGTCATGTACATTAATAAATCAAACAACAAAAAACAATAGAAAGGTTCAAAATATAACAAAACACCATTAGATCAGGTTAAAGTGCGCACAAAATTATAACATTAAAGAACAAAAAAAATAAAAAGCAGTTTAGCTACACATAAACACTATAAAGAGACAAACAGTGTAATCACATCCACAATTGTATCATGAATAAATCAGAATAAAAATTGTAATACCAAAGATGTGGCCCTATACAACCAATCATGCCGCTCTTTAAATAAATAAGCAAATAAGAAAATAACAATGCAGCGTATGGTACATAAAATATAACAAAAAGTAAAATTAAACGGGTAGCAATAAGGTAACGGCAATGCAGTTTAGAAACAATAAGCAAGGAATTTACACATACACAATTGTGTGGTTAATACAAGCACAAAAATACATCCGGATAATTACAATAAATTACATATAAAGACAAATTCGTTCGTAGACAAACAATTCTAAATAAGCTGACTGAATCAAAGAAGAAAAACTCATTAAAACAAAGCCTTGCAAGGGTAAGGTGCAAATAAATCATTACAAAGTGACCAGTACACAATTTTGAGTGACTGCGTTTGAAAATACAGTGTTCCTTTCTCAGCTGACACATTCATCTATACAGAACAATAAGAACAGTAACGATAGATGTGAGGAGCTTTTACGGTGATCTGGACCCGTGTCTGTAAACCCCGGCCTTGTTTATAACAATTTAACCATGATCTATCCTTCCACATTTGTCCACGCCAACTCTCTCTGTACAAATATTAATAAACAGTCAACAATGTCAAGTCATACTAACAATCAGGACGGCCACGGTTCTGTTTAAAGCGGGCTCCTTTTATTTTAACAGATTTCAACTTAATGAACCTGCGTGCTTAATTAGATACTTATGGCAAGGTAATGATTAATTTTTAATACGTTACATGCGCTGGTCGAATTGTCACACTTGAATGTAATCCTTTAGTTAAACACTTTATCACCAACCCGACTAGTTAAGATACGTGGTTTAGACTCGACACGACGCCGATTATTTATTGGTTAATTTTTGGAAAAACTTACATTAAAACCTACGCACAACGGAAAGAAGGAATTCGCGTTTTTAGTTTTACTAAAATGTACACGATAAAAATATTTATAGAGAAATCGGTTTATAATGAGGGTTTCTAATTAAACAATCAAATCGATCCGGCTAAATCAAAACACCAAACCGCAACTGCCGTTTTTACTTCCCAAATTCACCCCCATTTTTAAAAGTTATAAAGAAAAAACAAGTGTTACAAAAAAGCAGGCCAATCCGTTAACCACATATTCTTTGGGAAAAAATAAGGGGACATTTCTTATGTCACTTTTCATTTGAACGCTTCCTTTTCGATATACAGGGTGTCAAACTTCACTTTTTAAAAGTGTATTTTTTTATTATCTCTGATGTGTTTTGAGATATCGTTTTAAAATTTGGTACAAATCTTACTCTTTTCTAAGTGCACCTTCTGTATGATTTTAAGTCAAAAATTCAAAGAACTAATAGAAAAATAAGAGGGGTGTGGTAACCTTTAACCCCCATTTTTTTCTGACGAACGCCTATAAACGTCGCATTCATTTTTTGTAGTAGTTTGATGATTTATCTAGCTTTTTTGGCTCTTGTAAACTTTTGATTTGATGCTTCCTTTATGACATACTTTTAGTTATTCGACTAGGTGTTGTGATTTTTTTAACATTTTTTTTATCTTATTAATCAGAATAAATTCATAATAATAACTTAAAACAATCAATTGTGCTAATAATTATAATACGAAGTTGGATACAAATATATAAATTAAATGTTCGATGTGTCCACCGCCTTCGCGAATGCACCTTCTGGCTCTTTTTATAACTTTTGGAAAATATTCAGTTTCAATCTAAATACCTCTGCAACTTCTGCGATGCGATCCCTCAATTGATTTTAATTTATTATTATTTATTATGCAAAATAAAAAAAAAGGCTTATCTTAAAGTTCGTAACAATATCTGTCAATTACTTCTCTTGCGTTTTAGCTTTATTTGCAACGGTTTCAAAGATATTTGAGTTTGAAAATTCGGCTCATTTTTAGTTTTTTCTAAATAACTACGAAAGTTGGCAACACTGATCAAAACTCAAAACGTCATTTGATTGGTCTTTAAATTCTGCCCAATATTGCTAATTTAACCGACTCTGTAACTGTTATAATAACGAAGTTACCCATAGAAGCTTGGTTAAAGATAAATCCATAATAATGGCTTAAAACAATCAGTGTTGATCAGAGTTGATAATTCAATACTACGTCGCATACAAAAAAAATTTAATGCTCGATGGCGTCCGCAGCCTTCGTGATTGCACCTTTTTATTTTTTTAAATAATTGAAAACCTAATATTTTTTATACGTCTTGTCAAATGTTTGTCAAATTAATCGCTGTAAAAATTTCGAACGACAATTGAGTTCAAACGCTAAACTAAATAATAAGGTATTTTGGAATTTTCTGAAATGACTAATATGATTTTAATTATGGGTAAGATTTCAAATAAAATCTCTAGATTGTACATTTTGAATAATCATTCTCACTTTAGGAAAATGTGATTCTAATACTAGTTTGGCTTCAAGGCGTTATGCAGAAATGTATCCAAATCGGTATCACCCAAAAAGGATTTTTTTCTTAAGTTTAGTACGCCGCCTAAGAGACACTGGAAAATTCAAACAATAACGAATAGGAACATGTGGATGGCCACGTAAAATTACACCAAATCAAGAGGGACAAATTTTGCAAATAGTCCGGGTACTAGTACTAGGATTATAGCTCGACAGATTGGAAATGATATAAATTCGACAGACGTGCATAGAATTTTAAAACGTCACTCATTACATCCATATCATGTACATAGAGTACAGAACTTATTGCCGCAAGATTTTCAGGCAAGAAACATCTTTTGCAACTGGCTCTGTAATGAAAATAACCGTAACCGCCGGTTTGTTAGATCCATTTTATTTTCGGATAAAGCTACCTTTACGCAAAATGGTATAACGAATATCCACAACACCCATGTTTGGGCAGATGAAAATCCAAGAGCTCTTGTAGAGACCAGTCATTTTTGCCACCAAACTTATATGACGAACATTTTTTATTTTTTTTTACAAAATGAGTACAAATTTACTTGATGACGTACCTTCGTCAAAATATGTGGTTTCAACTTGATGGAGCTCCGCCACATTATGGCAATAATGTTCGGAACCACTTGAACCAATATTTCGCTAATCACTGGATTGGTCGGGTACAGCATGCGCCTATTCATTCGACTTAAATCAACTGGACTTCAGTTTTTGGGGATTCATGAAAGATTTTGTTTATACGGTTCCAATAATAAATCAAAATCAGTTGAGGGATCGCATCGCAGAAGGTGCAGAGATATTTAGATTGAAACCGAATATTTTCCAAAATATTCGGTTTTCAGTTATAAAAAGAGCCAGAAGGTGCATTCGCGAAGGTGGTGGACACATCGAACATTTAATTTAATTATTTGCATCCAACTTCGTATTATAATTATTAGCACAATCGATTGTTTTAAGTTATTATTATGAATTTATACTGATTAATAAAATAAAAAAAATTGTTAAAAAAATCGAAACACCTAGTCGAACAACTAAAAGTATGTCATAAAGGAAGCATCAAATCAAAAGTTTACAAGAGCCAAAAAAGTTAGATAGATCATCAAACTACTGCATCGGTCATCGTTATTTATTCTCGGTACTACGGGCTCTTTGCCCTCTATACCTTCGTCTTATCGTGAATTCTTGGTGGTATTCGTAGCTTCTATGTACCTGTAAAAAATACATTAAAATTACCAATACCTGCTTTTGTTGTATTCGGAGAGGATCCTCAGTTTTCCGACGTGAGGTCCTCTCGGTCTCTTGATCCCATTCCAATCTTGGGGTGGCCGCTTAGATGAGTGCGGCTTTTGCGTACCCTCTTTGGGTGTTTATCCTTTCGTTGCTCGGAGGGCCTTTACGATCTTCATTACGAGTGCGAAGTCTTCGTCTTCCAGTTCTTCTGGTGTCTGTTTTGTCTTTGCTGCAGCCATCTGTGCGTAACTAATGCCGGTTTCCTGACGATTGTAGGTTTGGGGGCGTTACCCTTCTTGATATTTCTGGGGTGAGCGGGGCATCCACCGTAATTCGCAGTGTACAACCCGGTTCAGTTGCAACACTTTGGTTCACCCTCTTCACGGGTCTTCTTGCAGCCCCTAGTGTTGTGTGCCCCCGCACACTTCACACATCTGGGTGGCGCATGGCATCCCTTGGTGGTGTGTCCGAAACGTTGGCACTGGAAGCACTGACCGATGCCATTCTTTTTGTGGAACGATTCCACTCGTACTCTGAGGTGTCCTACGGTCTTGATGTTGAAGACCTCCTTTGCCCCTTCACTCCTTCCGAGGTGGACCAGTATCATCGCGGTTTTCCTATGTTCGCGTCCGGCGAACATGCGGCTGACCTTCTGTACTTCAAATCCCATGGATTTGAGGTCTTCTTTGACGATTTCTACCATCTCGTCATCTTGGGGGATGCCCTTAATATCGACCTTGATAGGTTTTGCCTCCTCTAGCAGGTACACGTTGAACTGCACACCGGTGTCGTTTAGTGCAGTAGTTGCGGTTCTGTACTCCTCCGCGGAGCTAAGGAGTACGCTGATACCATCCTTAGTGGTTCTGGTCGTTTTCGGCGTTATTCCGACAGTCTTTAGTTTTTTCATCGCCCTTGTGTAATCCTCCTGTCGGTGGAGGATTAGTGGCGGGATCCTTTCACGTTTCTGTGCGGGCATGTCCTTGTTGGTGTTTTCTGCGTCCACTACTTGACGCTTAACCCCGTCCTTCTTTGCGACGGTTTGGAAACCGTCCTCTTCCGGAGTGGTGTCTTCGTTCTTGGGTGGAGTTGCTTCGGCGCTTACTTCCATCTTGATGTGTTCTTCCTTCTTCTTGGGTGCTGGTGCAGCTTCGTTCTTCTTGCTGGCAGCTTCTTCTATTTGCTTGACCTTCTCTTTCCTCTTCTGCTTCTTCGGCTTCGGAGGTTCTTGGATGTCCTCGCCTTATCTTCTTTTGCCTTTTCTCCCGTTGTCCGAAACCTTCTTTATTCCTTTTTTCGCTTCCTCGAGTTTTCCCTCTAGCTTGGCGTATTCCCGTTACAGCCTTTTGACCATCCGCACCAACTCGTTGATGCGGATCCGCTGCTGGATGATGATCTCCGCTGGCTCTTCATCTTCAAAGTCGCTGTCCCCGTACATCCTGGCGTTCTTCAATACCGTATCTATGTGGCTTGAACCACACAATTCCGGTGCGAAGATTGCTGAAATAAAAAGATTAGTACTCGATACCAGTCGTACGTTCTTTTTATATGATAACGTCAATAGGCATATCGAAATCTCTCCCAAAACACGTGTGTTCTGTTCAAGAGCTCAACTGCCATGTCTCAAACTACTACAAAAAATGGATGCGACGTTTATAGGCGCTCGTCAGAAAAAAATGGGGGGTTAAAGGTTACCACGCCCCTCTTATTTTTCTATTAGTTCTTTGAATTTTTTACATAAAATCAAACAGAAGGTGCACTTAGAAAATAGTAAGTTATGTACCAAATTTGAAAACGATATCTTAAAACACACCAGAGATAATAAAAAAATACACTTTTAAAAAGTGAAGTTTGACACCCTGTATATCCAAAAGGAAGCGTTCAAATGAAAAGTGACATAAGAAAAGTCCCCTTATTTTGTCCCAAAGAATATGTGGTTAACGGATTGGCCTACTTTTTTGTAACACCCTGTGTGTGTGTGTGTGTGTGTGTGTGTGTGTGTATATATATATACATATATATATATATATATATATATATATATATATATATATATATATATATATATATATATATATATATTCATGTTTATTATTACAAGCACTTTTAACTAGTGACGTTTTCACACTGAGAATGTGCGTATAAAAATTTTCAACGATTCGTCACACAGTTTCGGCAGAACACCTGTTTCTACCCCAAGATGTGTTTTTCTTTTTCTTTTCACTTACTCTTACTCTTACTCTTACTCAAATATCAATTATGTAAAATATAGAAAATAAAATATCTAGCAAAAATTAGCAAATTACGACTTATTATCAAGATATTTAAACCCATTAATTATCTTTTCTATCGCGATAACAATTGTGATTTGAAAATGTTTATTACAATAATAAAATTTGCTCGGCCCGCTACTTACAATATACAAGGTAAACTTGTATACACAGAAATATGAATTAATATCCCACTAAAATATAAAAATTATTTAATTAACTGAATAAACTCTAGTTCAAAGAATAATCCTGCAAGGACAATTTCAAAGCCTACAATAAAATGTAAGTTTATTTTAGAAACTATAAATAGTTAGATTTTTAATAGATTGAAAATTATTAAACCGTCTTTAAAATGAGATTCCAGAACGGCATCTAAAAGGATGGCTAATAATGAATTTTAATGCAACATGGCGCAGACATAAAAAATTAATGTGCTAACCGCATCACAATATGTCTTTGACATGCGATTGCGATACTTTTGGAAGATTGTACTTTATAAATGTCTACATAATATGTATTAATTAACACGCCTAACTCCGATCCTATTAAAATCAATAATAATAATAACGCACACAGCTAATCCAAACGTTAAGTTACATTAACGAGTATAATATCATTTTATTTACCGATACATTTCTTCTATTAGTTCTTAGTCTAATTCTGTTATTGCAAACATTATTTTCGAACAAGCTAAATGTACTTTATATGTAAATTAAATTGTCTATCTGTTGTTGTGTATATCGCATTAGGAATGTAATTGCATGACTGAGTTGTTCATTTTGACGTGATTGATGCACTTGCATTTGCACATGAAACTACTTATATGAAACAAATAAGAAAAGAATTTTACGGTTACCGACTAAACTGTTTTAAGATTTAAAATTTTATACCTTCATTTTTGAATGTGTTCCAGTTTCAAGTATTCATTGTGATTGCCAAATCTGGAGTTCACGAACTGTATTTTCATTGATATTGTCATCTCTCTAAATATTGTAACCAATTTCGACGTTATATTTTTATGGTTTAATGCAATTCAATCAAGAAAACTTTCAGAAGTTCCATTTCAAATCTGCAAAACTAAAAGTTTGATTGTTGTTTTGTTAATGAATTATATAAATTTTGATAAACTTAAACAATAAAAAAATGTGCGCAAGATATAACGTAATTTGTTTGTGTTTTGTTTGCTTTTGTAATGTTGATAGACATTTTGTTGGAAAAATAAGGGTGTTATTTACCTCACCTGATCGGTGAAAACAGCACTGATGTCAGGATCTATTTGAACTCAGAGCCATTCCCACTATGGGGATCTCTGAATTGGTAATAGTTACAACTCTGATTAAATGGGAAAAACGTTGTGTAATTAGGGTACCAATAAAATGACACAAAAAATCGTTGGTGTGATTTTTGTTTTTGAGATATTTGACAAAATTTGAATATTTGAAATTTCTATTTTATGTTTTTCTGGCGTTGTTATAAATGCTAGAGCAAAAATACAAATACTTCTTCATGGCAACTTGTTACGGGCTTCCTCCAGTTATTTTTTTTTAATACGGTCCTGATATTTTTAAAACTGATTTTGAAAGTTTTTTTTATTACAAATTCGGCAATGTATCGCATTTGATGGTCTGATCGCGTTTTGAATCTTTTATGGACCATCATCACAAAATTTTTGAATACAGACCTGCATTTTCAAAAAAGTTTATTTAGTTAATTTTCCTTTGTGTTTAATATTTTAGAAAATAAGGAAAAATACTAAAATAAAATATTGTTAATTATGCAACTTAACATAAAAAACTAAATGCTTGTAAAATTAACATTAACCTTACCTATTTAAAAGATCATTATATACACCGTGTCCAAGATAAGGATGCCCACTATGGGAATCTCGGAAACGGTAAGAGATGGAAGGTTGGTTAAATGGCACAAAAGTTACGCATTTGAGAGGATGTATTTATCGTCTTTGTAGAACTCTCTTTTAGTTTTTGAGATATTTGAAAAAAATTGAATTTTCTGATTTTCGTTTTTATATTTTTCTGACCTTATTTGAAGACCTATCAAGAAAAGAAGAGCACACTTTCATTGCCACTTTTCTAGCTCTACTTAATGCTGTTATTCCATTTTTGATACAACGTTTCGTGTGTTAGCAACCATCATCAACTTTATTTTTTTAAATACAGGGTGTCCCAAGATATTTGGACACATTTTGATCATGAATGCTGCCTAAACGGAAAACGATAGAAACGTGTAGTTTTCACTGTTGTACTTGATTTAGCCCAAAGTTTATTTTAGCTATAAAATAATTTTTTCCCGCGAATACAAGGTGTTTTAAAAAATTGACATTTTTTAAATATAACACCCTCTATATTTTGCTGTCATCTAGAAGATGTAATCTTCTACTTTATAAAAATGTATAATATGGTACTATTTACTCCAAAAACAAAAGAGTTATATAAGTTTATATAGGTACACCTACTGTATACACGTAGGTTAGATATACGTTTTGCTGATTAATGCTTCTAAACCAAAAATTATAAAAATATGCCCTTGCTCGGATTCAAAGGGCTCTGGAAGAGGTCAATGACGTCACTGGTCGCTCTTAGATCAATCTGAGAGCAACATAATAGAAAACGCTATAAGTAATTCTTTGCCATGTGTTAATGCATAATAATGAACACTATTTTCGATTGCAGTAGGCCTAGGAATTGACGTGAAACAGTAATGTTATTTATCTGTCAGTTCACTGTTAATATTCTAGTTAACAATATCTAAATACGTGTTGTGTCCGTAGTGTTAAGGAAAAAATGATTTATACAAACCAAGAAAAAGCCCAAACTGTGGTATTGTTCGCAAAAACAAATTCTGTTGTTAAAACTAGAAGGCAATTTCGTATGCAGTTTCAAAAAGATCCACCGTCTAGAAATTCTATTTTGAGATGGTATCAAACATTTCTAAGAAATGAATCAATTGAAAGAAAAACAAGAGGTAAAATACAAAACAATCCCGATTTTTTAGAACGCATTTTAAACATACTTGATATTTTACACCAAAATAATAATCGTATTTCTGTAAGAAAAATTGCAGGATTAATTGAATTTTCTGAAAGTGAAGTACAGAGGTGTATGAAAATTTTAAAACTTACACCATATAAAATACAAACTTTTCAGAACTTGCGCGAGAGAGATTATATAAATCGAATTTTCCTGTCTGAGACAATCCTGGACCTGTACAGGGAACAACCAGAAGTTACAATAATCATGTCTGATGAAGCGACATTTCACATAGATGGAAGAATTAACAAACATAATTGTAGAATTTGGGGCACTGAAAACCCTAACGCTTTTAATGAATATCAGCGAGATACTCCAAAAGTTAATGTGTGGTGTGGTGTGACCAAAGAGATCATTTATGGACCTTTCTTTTTTTCTGAGCAAACCGTCACTGGAATTAACTACACGGATATGTTAGAATTATTCTTTTATCCTCAAGTACAGCAATATGGTAATATGGGGGAGGTATATTTTCAACAAGACGGTGCGCCTCCCCATTATTCACTTATTGCTAGAGCATCTGTTACTCAAGCTTTCGGTGAAAAGTGGATAGGGAGAGCAGGACCAATTGAGTGGCCAGCAAATTCACCTGAATTAACGGTCCCGAATTTTTTTCTATGGGGATACGTTAAAGAGAGGTGCTATAATCCTGCACCACGCAATATAGAGGAATTAAAAAATAATATTAGAAACGTTATTGCCGGAATTACACAAGAAATGCTATCTAATGCCTTCATGAACCTTCAGTGCCGGCTAACCAAATGCATTGAGGAAAACGGGGGACATATTCAACATTTAAATTTAAATAGTGGTTTATAATTTTTAGTTAGCAGTAACCTATTTTATGTTTTTTTTCTATTTGTTCTTCATCATCTGTTATTAAAGGTTATTTACTGTTTTAAAAAAATAGTTTTTATTTCTCGTACTGGCGTAATCTCTAGCCCACCCACTTGTCCAGAACCGATCGCTAAGCTTACTGATTAGTTTTTGTTTTTGAAACTAGCATGAAAAAAGTATTATGTAAGGTACTATTGTCTAAATGTACTGGGTTGTTCATTTAAAAAACCTAAAACTTTTGGCAAATTGTATCTGACTGTGCTGATTAAAATGTATGCAGTCGGTGCATAAAAACTTACATAACTCTTTTATTTTTTGAGTAAATAGTACCATATTATATATTTTTATAAAGTAGAAGATTACATCTTCTAGATGACAGCAAAATATACAGGGTGTTATATTTAAAAAACTTTATTATTTTTGCTTTAAAAAATGGCAATTTTTTTAAAACACCTTGTATTCGTGTGACAAAATTGTTTTATAGCTAAAATAAAACTTTAGGCTAAATCAAGTACACCAGTGAAAACTACAGGTTTCTATCGTTTTCCGTTTAGGCAGCATTCATGATCAAAACGTGTCCAAATATCTTGGGACACCCTGTACACGAAAATATTATTTTTGCCATATTTAAATTTCCTCCTTGATTCCGAATTCAACGATATATCACACTTTATATTTTTGATACGTTTCGGATGAGAAAATTCATATTCAATGAAAAACATCGAAAACGTACAGTTAAAACTAATACTAGAAATATTAGAAAACTGAAAAATTATCATAAAATAATTTTATCTCATTTTCTAATGCCTGTTGCGAATAAAATAATTCACAAATATGTATTTAGTGAAAATACTATTATTTAAACAGTTAAAATACATCTTCCGTCGTACTGATGCATTTGATAAAAATAAGTTGGCTTTGCATTTTGTTTACCTACGTGTCATAATTGATTGTTGTCCGTATTACGTTTGTTTGGTGGTCTTTGAGTTAATTACATTTGTGTTTACCTAAAAACCATATGGTAGGAAATGTGAACTTTTACCATTAACACTCATAATAAAATACTTATCTTTTTTGGGGTTTTTAATGGTGTATTTTAAATTATACAATCTAAACGTTTCGATAACACTTACAGTTATCTTCGTCAGTAGTAATATTTGTTAAAAATTGTTAAAGATGTTGTAAACAATTTTGTCAAAGTTGAAAAATTAAAACATAAACATCAGCCTGCTAGTAATGCAACAGTTTGAGAAACATATAAAGCCAACTATAAAATTAAATTTTAATAAAGAATAACTAGGTCATTAAAAATTAAATATTGTTTAACTGCCTTAAAGATGACAAATCAGAACACTCTCTACGGCGAAAGCTGACAATGAAATTTGTCAGCCAAAAAACCCATTTAACAAAATTTAATCGAGTTATGATGTAAGTGTAAAGTTGTGAAAAACTTCAATTTGAAAATGATAGAAGAATTCACAAATCCAAATATCACATCAAATAAAATAACCCAGTTAAATCTAACAAAGATATATCTTTATCAATAATTGGAAGTGTTATTAACAATGAAAAGCATAATGCAGAACGTTTTTTGTAATTTTTAATTTTAATTTAATTTCACCACTTATGTTAAATTATTGTGCTGTGGTAATTTAACATATAATTGGTAAAGCATTTGCTTCAAAGTCTAGGAAAAACACTGCAAAAACCTAGACATACCAAAAGTTAAAATTAAAATCAACATTAAGACGTATCATTATGCTTTTTATAATTATAAGATGCTAAAACCTATTTAAACGGAGATTTTCTTCTTGTCTATTAAAATTATTAGGGTGTTTATATATTTCAATAGCTTCACGTTGTAAACCAACACAATAATGAGTTTGTCTTGACAATATTTCCATATTGTCAAATTGAATGTCATGATTTAGATTGTTCAGGGCATGGTCAGCAGACCTCTCTGGTTGACCTAGTCTACAAAATCTCATATGTTCTTTGCGTCTGGTATCAAAGCTACGTTTTGTGGTTCCGATTGTATAATTTAAAATACACCATTAAAAACCCCAAAAAAGATAAGTATTTTAATATGCTAGGAGTACATTTTTCAAATAATGAAAAATTCGATATACTGACGTGTTACATTCTGTGTCAACATAATTGTTCTGAAGCCCAAATAATGTATTTAAACAAATATCCAGAAAGGCGTCAACCTCACAAAAGAACTTTTCGCACATTAGCAGTTAATCTAAAAGAATATGCTGCGTTCAAAAAACCTGGAAAATCTCGCAAGAAACCTTGCTATGAAGAAAAATCCAATACTGTTTTATCAGCTGTAACGGAAAATCCAGAGGTTTCTACTAGGAAAATTGAAGAGGCAACTGGCATAGCCAATTCCACAGGTCACTATGTTCTAAAGAAGGAGAAAGTACATCCATATAAATTTAGAATTTGCCAAGGACTTCGACCAGGTGATCCAGAAAACGTAGAATATTTTGCGAATGGTATACACGTCAATCTCAAGACAATGAATATTTTCCGAATAAAATAATACGGTCCGATGAAAGTATGGATAATAATAATGGAATTTTTAATCGTAGAAATGCTCATTATTGCGTAAGAGTAAATCCACGTCTGTACAAAACGGCCAAACACCAACACCGTTTCGGATTCAATATGTGGGCTGCTATATTCGGTACTCGAATTATAGGTGCTTTCATTTACCACGAGTCCTTAAATTCTGAACGTTACCAAATTTTACTCCAAAATGAATTAGAGATAGCTTTGAATGATTTGCCTTTCCAAGGTTGTTAGTTTATACAGGACGGTACACCAGCACATAATTCCAGAGTTGTCAGAGAATACCTGACAGTTAAATTTCCAGAAAGATGTATTGGGGCCCATGCAAATGTACTGTGGCCAGCCGTTCTCCAGATATAACACCTTTGGATTTTTTCTTTGGAGATACATTAAAATTACATTTATGGAAACGATATTGAAAACGAAGAAATTTTACAAAGATTAGTTCTCGAAGCGTTTGCTAGTATTACTCCTCAAATGCTGAAGAATGTTTTAGATGCTACAGTTAGAAGATGCTATTTATGTTTAGAGAATAACGGGAATCTTTTGAACATCTTTTGTGAGTTTATTAACATTTAAAATAAATTTGTTTTTATTTGCCTAATTCAAAATTACAATACATAATTTTATAATAATCTTACGGTTTTCTGTTTCTAGTATTAGTTTTAACTGTACGTTTTCGATGTTTTGCATCCGAAACGTATCTAAAATATAAAGTGTGATATGTCGTTGAATTCAGAATCAAGGGGAGAGTTTAAATATGGCAAAAATAATTTTTCGTCTATTTAAAAAATAAAGTTGATGATGGTTGCTAACAAACGAAACGTTGTATCAAAATTGAATAACAGCATTAAGTAGAGCTAGAACAGTGGCAATGAAAATGTGCTCTTCTTTTCTTGATAGCTCTTCAAATAAGGTCAGAAAAAAATTAAAACGAAAATCAGAAAATTCAATTTTTTTCAAATATCTCAAAAACTAAAAAAGATATGCGAGTTGTACAAAGACCATAAATACATGCTTATCTTGGACACTGTGTATAATTTAAAAAAAATCGATTTTTCTAAGCTGAGTTTTTCATGAATCTCCAAAGATAAATAACGCCTTACAGTTCGATCTGCGACATCATAACAACAATGTGATGTTTTAAAAAAGAAGAAATAAAAACAAGTTGCTTTGAAAAAAATTAAAATAGATGGCTTTGAAGTAATTCAATATCTGTCATAATTGTGTATTGCGCAATTTTGTATTAGGTGGTACAGTCCGCGCGGCCAAAGAATGCCTCGTGTCGCGCATGGATGTTCGTGCATTCGGCCGCACTCGTTAACGCAATAGCGACTGAAAGCATTACCAGTCGCGTCGGTGCCGCGTTTTTAATTATTCGTCACCAAACCACAAGAAATTTTAAAATATTTTATTTATTTGAATTACATATGAACAATAATATAATATAATATAATAAAAAATAACCATGTTGACAAGTAATAAATTTTATATTTGAATTACAAATGAACACAACAGTTTAATCGTTTATGAAAATCAAAAAAGGATAAGTTCGATTTTCAATCGAATCGGCTGTATTTTGAGAGTATTATTCAGGATTTTAAAAATTATAATATTTCTTAGGTAATCAATTTTTATATTTCCATACACTTGGGAAAAGTTACTTAAACGGCGATAATTACCTACTATAATAATATTAAATACTACTAAAAATAAGTCACACAATCATTCATCACTAGGCCACTTTCAGTTTCTGAATCGTCTTCCAAATTTATCACCAGTTTTCGACTTGTACGTCAATCAGTATTTTGTTCTCTAAATATTTTTTTCCTGGTCGATTACCTTCTTACCACACTTTTGCCAGTTTTCTTGAGTAACAGCCGCTAATTCTTCTTCCAACAATCTTCTAACGTTGGTTGAAGTTAAAGTGGCATTTGTCTTTGCAACATTATTTTTCACTTGAGCTTTAAGTTTAAGTCCGGGTGATATGGAGGTTGTCGCAGCACCGTATGTCCTTCATTACTTAATATACAATCAAACTTGTACGTTATATGTTCCTTTTGTGTAGCTTAATTATTTCATAAAGTTGTGGTCTGTACATCAAAGGAGTGAACGGTATCTTTTCTCTATTAACCACTTCACCATATCTGCCTTTTTCGAATTACTTGTTGGAGTACGATCTATCTGAACATTATGGTACGGCGCATTATCAATAACCAAAAGTTTGGTAAGAAGTTTACGTAACCATTTTCAGTTTACCATTTTCAGTTGTCGTGATATTCATCTCGTCGTGATAGTTCGCTGCTAATTCCTGATTTAAATATCAGACTACAATCTTGTAAATCTCGGTAAATTTGAATTTTCTTCAAGTGAAATACAATATTGCATTAGCATTAATGCGCAAAACTACTTATTTATGTGCCATTTAAAGTATTTGTTGTTATAATTATAAATTATAAATAGCTTTAAAATTCCTAGTAACAAAATGGTTCACTGTCGTTTTGTTGCAATTGAATTTAAAGTTAAATTATTAGTAGTATGATTCAAAATAAATAATTAATTAGTGTAATACATGATAATGAACGGAACGCACTTTTGATGGACCACACTCAAGTTAAGAACGAATGCGCATCCAACTTCAATATTTGGCCGCGGACTGTACTAGTATTTAACTCTGAATTAGTTAATTTGTGTTTTGTATCAAAAAGTATGGCCATATTTTGAAATGTAAAAATGTATTTAAAAAATATCCATAGAGACAGCAGCCTGATAAAACCCATTTAAATGCATGGAGTTGAAAATCTGTAAAAGACTCTTCAATGGAAAAAGCACATAATTTATTAGCTGTTCGTAAAATCCAAAAATCTTGTTGCTTGAACAACAATTGGTCCATTTACTGTCATTTTTTTTAAAAAAAAAATACGTCTATTTAAATTTAAATTTTCTCAGGGACTTGACCAAGGTACTCAGCGAGGCACAGATTCTTTGAATGATATCAGCAATGTGATGATAATCAACAATTTCTATATTGAAACGTTTGGTCGGACGAAATCAGGTGACCAATAACAATTTTCAACAGAAGAAATGCTCATATTGGGCGAAATAAAATCTTGAGCTTATAAAGTGCGGGAACCAAGCCGTTTCGGTTTTACATTTGGGCTGCAATATTGGAAGGTCATTTTATATAACGAATCTTTAAATTCTGAACGCTCAAAATTTATACAATTGTAAATAAATTTAGTATGAAGTTTAAAATTCCAAGGACATAATGGGTCACTGTTTTTGTTCCAAATTGTAAATAAAGTTAAATTAACAAGTACGTATGTAAATAAACAGAAATAAATAATTAATTAGTGTAATACATGATAATAAACGGAACGCACTTTTGGTGGCGACGCCACTGACATGCCGCGCATGCGCGAATGCGCATCCAACGTTCATGCATTTTTTGGCCGCGCGGACTGTACTAGTATTTAACTCTGAATTAGTTAATTTGTAATAGTTATTATCAAAAAAGTATGGCGCAATTTTTAAATGTAGAAAAATATGTATTTAAACAAATATCCATAGAGACAGCAGCCTGATAAAACCACATTTAAGAACTTATCAGTCAATTTACGACGTAAAAAACCTTGCAATGAAGAAAAAGCACATAATTTATTAGCTGTTACGTAAAATCAAAAAATTTGTTCACGACACATTGAACAAACAATTGGAGTGGTCCATTCTACTGCTCATTTTATTTTACAAAAAGAAAAAATACGTCTATTTAAATTTAGAATTTTCCAGGGACTTCGACTAGGGTACTCAGCGAGGCGCAGATAGTCTTGTGAATGATATACCAGGCAATGTGATGATAATCAACAATTTCTATATTAAATCGTTTGGTCGGACGAAAGTCAGGTGACCAATAACGCAATTTTCAACAGAAGAAATGCTCACTATTGGGCGAAAGAAAATCCTAGAGTTTATAAAGTGCGCGGACACCAACGCCGTTTCGGTTTTAATATGTGGGCTGCAATATTCGGAAGGTCCATTTTTCTATAACGAATCTTTAAATTCTGAACGCTACCAAAATTTATTAGAAACTGAAGGAGAAGCAGCTTTAGCTGATATTGAAGATTATTCGCTTTTACAAGACGGTGCTACGGCACATAATTCCACAGCCGTCCAGGAATATTTATCATCAGCAAGGTTTCCAGCAGGATGTATTGGAACATATTCGAGAGTAAAATGGCCAGCGATATAACACCTCTTGACTTTTTCTCTGGGGATATGTCAAAAATTATATTTACCGATATAATATTGCCAATGGCAATCAATTACGGAACTTAGTTCTCGAAGAATTTGAAAGTATTTCGCCTCAAGTGCTTCTCAACGTTTTGAATTCACCTGTTAGACGGTGTTATTTGTGTTTGGAAAGTAATAGAGAACTTTGTGAACAACTATTATAAGACTTATAAGTAAGTAATTCTTACTTTAATTTACATCAAAAACAAAAGGAATTGGTACTTTTTCCGTTTACCGTCAATTTGTTTGTTGATATTAACTTCTAATATTAAGACACTTTATTATGGTGCGTGTAATAATCATACGGAAAAGTTACTACATCTACTTCTTGAAAATGCAAGTCTGTATTCAAAAATTTCGTGATGATGGTCCTTAAAAGGTGCAAAACGCGCATTTGTAATAAAAACCTTTCAAAATCAGTTTTCAAAATATCAGGACCGTATTAAAAAAAATAAGTTGATGATGGCTATGAAAATAGGAAACGCTCGATTGAAAAACTGACTATGCCATGTTAAAGCCCTTAACAAGTTGTCATGAAATAGTGTTTGTATTTTTTTCTCTAGCAGTTATAATAACGCCAGAAAAAGTTAAATAGAATTTTTTTTTCAAATATCTCAAAAACAAAAAATTGCGGCATCGATTTTTTTGTCATTTTATTGGTCCCCTAATTAAACAACGTTTCACATTTAACCGGAGTTGTACCTATTACCATTTCCAAGATCCCCACAGTGAGAATCTTTATCTTGGATACGGTGTAAACTCAGTGCCAGTGTCAATTTTAGCGTCAGTTTGGTTATCTGTGTCTGTGTTAAGGTGGTGTCAGTTGGGGGTGGGTGTGTGAGTGTGGGTGCGTGTGTGTGTGTGTGCGTGCGCGCGTGCGTGTGTGGGTGTAGTTGTGGATGTGCGTATGGGTGTGAGTGTGGGTGCAGGCGCTGGTGTGAGTGTAGGTGTGGATGTGGGTGAGAGTGTGGGTGAGGATATAAGTGAGGGTGAGGGTGTGTATGTGTGTCAACGTCAATGACAGTATACACCAGTTTTAAATCAGGTTTATAAATTCCCACAAGTTCAAAAGTTTATGCGTTGGTCTCGGTTTACAAATATAATTTGATCTTATACCTTAACGGTCATCAAACGTATATACAAGGTTTTCCAACGAGGAGTCTTCTCAAGCTTACACCATCGACGGTATCTATTATCTCATGTATGGATTATATACAAACCCATGAAGTCCATCACTTAAAAATAGTACCTGACATACAGAGTCTTACAAAAAAAGATGGAAAATCGAACTTATTCTTTTTCTTATGAATCGGCCAATCTTTTACTACATAATAAGATTCTGCTCATTTTAGCATGTATGAGAAGTATGAGAAGTTATGTATCTAAATCTCAAGGTTTTCGAGTTATTTCTTGTTTTTTTCTGAAAAATTTGACAGTGGCAGTATTTAGAAACCCCCAAATCTCACGGCATAGAGAAACGTAATTACAGCAGATCGTATCTGGGAATGTGCTAAGTGACAGAATCTAAGAACTCGAGCTGAAGAATACAAGGTGCCCACAAGTGTTTGTCAAGTTTGAGAATATTAAGAGTTCAGGAGTTGAATTTTTAAAATGTGACTGTACATTTTAATTTTGTTCGAAGAAAAATTCATTTCCCTTCAAACAAATATCAGATTTACTGTATCTAAAATGAGCGGTTCTTTAGCTTTAGCTTTAGCTGAAATATTTAAGAAACTAACACCACAAGATCGTACAGTACAGTATAGTATTTTATTGAATTGATTAACAAATTAAAATTAACTCCAGATGATTTGTTAATTGGTTTTGAGATGAATTCCTTGTTCACAAAAGTACCAATGAATGACTCCTGACAACTATTAGAACGACATTTCAACCACGAGATTCAATTATTTGAACACTGTTTAACTACAACATTCTTTTTATTTAATGGCATTATCAACAGTTGCATGGAGTGGCTATGGGATCTCCAATTTCACCATCGATTGCAACTTATTTTATGGATAATTTCGAAAAGCATGCTCTAAATAACGCACCTAAGAAACCAAAACTTTGCCTTAGATATCTTCATGATATTTTTACTATCTCACCTTTTGGGAAAGAAGAATCGATGGTGTTCGTAAACCATTTACACAATCAACATACCGGCATTAAATTTACATAAGAAAAAATTAAGATGGTTCTTTCTCAATCCTTAATGTTCTAATTGAAAGGAAACCAGAAGGAATCCCAATGCATTCTATATATCGTAAGCCAACTCATACAGATTATTATATTAACGCTTCATCACAGAAGCATACAGCACAAAAATTTAGTACGACGACCTTTGTACAACCGTGACACAACGATTTAAAAGTCACTTTAACCGAGACAAACATGCCTAGGGATGATAAATCTAGAACTTTAAATAACTCTGCCATTTTACCTTTCCTTGCAAACGCAACGAATAAAATTGGTAAAATATTACTAAAGCATAATATAAAAGTAACTTACAAAACCAGTATTAAAATTAGAAATCTTCTGAATTCTGCTAAAGCCCAAATGGGATGTTTACGAAGTACCATGGTCTTGTGGTAAAGTTTACATTAGTGGAACTGGAAAAAGCATTAACGCCAGGTTAACAGAACACAAAAGGCACTTACTCTTACTTCGTCCTACTAAAATTTGAAAACAAGAATCTGGATAACGATAGGAATTGGTATACAAGGAAGATTCGAAAAGCTTTTGAAATTCTGATACAGCCTAATAACTTGAACAGGGATAATGGATATGAACTGTCCGATAGTTGGGTGTCTATTTACAAAAACTGCAATACTAGTGTTTATTGGGTAATTGTGAATTTCACACAAGCAGAAATAGTAAATATGGTTTATTAATATCTGTATATCGGCTTGTCCTTTGTACCGCGTAAGTTATCCTGAACAACTTAGGGTAAGTTTATTAGGAAGTTTAGTCTAAAGAAACCGGCTGCAGGAAACACCAAATTCAAGTCTTCAAGAAATAAGTATTCAGCGTGACATCAGTGCGACCTCTATTTGAAGACTTACGAAGAGGGGTCATTATTATCCTTAATCATATTAAGCTCCACTTAAACACGAAAAAAATTAGTCAACCAAATTTCTTGAAGTTTGTACTATTTATAATGGTCTGCTAAATAGACACAACTGAGATTATTATTTTACTGAAAATTCTAATTGGACGTTCGTGAGTGCGTGCATATGTGCCTGCTTGCTTGGGCGCGCGCACGCGTGTTTGTGTGATATTTTTGCGGGTTCTCCATCTCATGTTGTTCTGGATAGTGCTGATTTGGTGACATTTCGCCAAATACACATTTGCCATTATTAAGCCTCCTGTAATTTTGCTTTGCTTCTGATAAATCAAACTACACTGACGTGTAATGTTACTGTCTGCTTATCTATCCTTTTACTTTTCGCTTTTTTTTTCACTTTTGGTGACCATTTATTACCTTCTTTGATGATTTGTCGTTGTTACTACTTTCTGATTTTGATGTTTTAAAGGAGCACGGTTGGTGTCACCACGATTTCCAGTCATTGCCAACTTATTTGTGACAAACTTGGAAGAACGAGCTTTAAAAACAGTCAAAAGCGAACCAACATTATGGCTAAGATATGTAAATATAACGTGATATAGACACGCGAACGGAGAAACCAGGATGAATTTTGGAACATCCCAACAAAGTGCACAACGCAACCAAATTCACAAGAGAGTTAGAAAGTGACAACCAATTACCATTTCTAGATGTGTACTAAGTAACATAGAAAGAAGAACACCCAGTAGTAACCAATTTATTCGAGTTAGACTAGTAAACAATCACAATTTGATAAAAATTAAACTGTTAACTTTTTCAAAAAAACTTAATAATGTGTTGCGCCACTACGATGTCTTATGCACTCATTAACATGTCTGGGCATACTTCTAATGAGGTGATCGATTTCCTCCTCAGGTATCTCATCCCATGCTATCTGTAACTCATGCTGGAGAGCCACTAGAGTTTGTGGGTGGGGGGGGGGGTTAAATTGAGTAATCTTCTTCCCATAATATCCCAGACGTGCTCGATGGGTGAAAGATTGGGAGATCTCGGTGGCCAAGGCAACAAAGCTACCTGATTGGCACCCAAAATTAGCCAAAGAAGCCCTAGCAACATGAGGTGATCTACTTCCAATAGCAATAGCCTTCCATACAATAACTCCAACTGGGTGGTGCACATGCCTTTCCACAGAAAAGTGGGGATCTTATCTTTCACCACGCCATCTTCTCGCCCTTGCACGACCGTCATGCATGCCCAAACTAAAACTGGACTCATCATTAAAGACAATTTAATTTCATTCTTGGTCCCAATTTGCCCGTTCTCTACTCCACGCTAGACGATCACGTCGCTGCCCAGGAGTCAGTGGTAGCACACAATGGGGACGGTATGAAAAGAGTTCAAAGGTTCTTATCCGGCGATAAACAGTTCGCATCCCAATTGCTCTTCCATGTTCTGCAAACCACTGGTCCGCAAACGCCCGTGTAGACGAGAAGCGGTCCCGTAGAGCCAATACTCTAAGACGGCGATCTTCGGCTTCTGTGGTTCTTGGATGACGTCCTGTACCTCTCGCTCTTCGTATCCGGCCCTCTTGGTTTCATGCCGGAACATAGACTGCCACAGTGTGCGTTCTATCAGCTATATCTCTCATAGACAAACCAGCCTCTCGTAAGCCCACAATTCGACCCCTATCAAACTCGCTTAACTGCCGAAAATATTGGCGTCTTCGCACTCAAGGCATCGTGATTCAATTAAAGAAGCTTTTTGTAATGTGTTATACACGTCTTAAATGACAACTGTAGTCTCAAATGATTTTAAGGCTACGTGATCGTAAATGCTTTTGATAGAGGTTAACGCAAAAACCGCTAGAGTAATGGGGCTAAAAAAATTAATCGTTTTTTATCTTCACGTAAGCAAACATATTCCCAAAAAATTTTTACAAAATATTCATTATTTCTGGGTTTTCTTCTTTCTATGTCATGTCACTTGATATATTAGTGCAAAATAGAAACGGAAATTTGACACATCGGTGAACAGAAAAGCAACAATACCAATAGATGCCTAGATGCACAATTGCACCACCATCCATGACAGCTACAATAACGGTAGCTAATTAAAAATTGTGTTCTAACAGTTCATGTCTTATTATTCAAAATTCGCACCAAGAATTATTAAACTAAATTTTATTTTGAAACAACGAACGAAAATTATTGTTAATGGATAATATTAAACAGATATTTATCACAAGGTCGTTAATTAAATTTTTTTAAGAAACTGGCCATTCACTTCAATTAGTTTAGAATTTTCTCCAATAACATTATACTTTGCAATTATAATTTAATATCTTTCCTACGTAAGTGATATTTAAATATATCTTATTTGAATAAATCTTTAGTGTAATTTTCATTACTTACAGTTTAGGACAACCATACACATATTCAGTAAAACTTGCAAACTTTTAAAACTTACATAAACTCAATTAGTTTAATTGCCTGTGCATTACTAGTGTGCCTAATTATAGGGTTTAAAACATTAGTAATAAAGTCAAGCCTTTCGAAAATTATAGGCCACATTGTCCTAACTTCATAATAGATAAATGCAGATCAAGGAATTTACTAAATTCCATACAAGAACTGTGACCAAGCCTACATGGGTCAAACTAACGAAAAAATCAGCGCAAGGCGGGAAGAACTAATTGGCAATAAAGAACACACTCACCTCATCAATAACGCAACACACAAACTATATCACATACAATAGGTATGGGAAAACCAAGCAACGGTCAATCACCTGACTCGAAAGATAATACGAAAGGACACCGACATAAAAAAACGACCGATTTCCAAATACATGGAAATTAGCGGTAAGTAAATTAAACATCTCAAATCAGAAAGAAGTAACATCGATAAACCATCAAAGAAAGTAAATAAGTCTATGGACCAGAAAAGTGAAAAAAGAGAGAAAGTGAAAATTACAACTGAACATCAGTTCAGTACAAATTACGAAATGCAGTGCAAAATTGCAAGAGGCGTCATAATGTCAAATGGAACGCTTCCAAATCAGTTCTATCCAGAACTACAACGGATCAACGCGAGATGGAGAATTCGCAAGAATATCATCACAGAAAACACTCGTGAAAACATCAAAATTAATACATACAATGTAGCAAATCCAACAAGCGCGCGTTGGTCAACCGTTGTACAGAGTGGCGAACTAAGAATGCGAGGTACTGTATGTGGAAAACTATACATCCTAGAGGCTTGCGGAAAAAAAAGTTATTACTAAAACGGCCAATACAACCTGGAAAATATTTTCATGTTTCTGAAATGGCCGCTAGGGGGCGTAACTGCAATCTTGAATCTAAAAAAGTGATGTTTCTGTGAATTCTGCTATATTAACCTAATAAAAAAATAACTGATCTTTGAAGTCGAGGATAATCTAAACTTTTTTTGTTTGGCACTTTTTGACGTATGTCTAAAAAGTGGTGGGGGGTATTCAAAGGTTTCCTTAAATCACCCCCCGTATCTTCGAAATGGAAAAATTTTCTTAACGAAACTTATAATGTGTCATCCTTGCTACACCCCAATGATATTATCAAGAATACAGGGTATACCAAAAATTATATTTTTCTTAACTGGAATACCCTAATTGTTTTATGTGACAAATGAAGTCTCTGTAGTTCCAGTATTCAACTACAAATTGTTATATCCCTGACACTGTTCGTTATTTCCCTAAAAATTTTACGTGAAATCTAATATTGGCTTAGTTCATCCTGAACTATCTTTACTTTTAGGTTCTAGAATACACGGTGTTCAAAATTACTCTTTACTACATTCACTTTTATTTTAAATTGAATTTCTTAAATCAACACCCTGTGCTTAAAGTGTGCTCATTCAGAAAACTCAGTTTGCCGTATCTATCTCCATCTACTTTTGAGATGTTAGAGTTTCTCCGAAAAGTTATAGGTAGCATCGCACAAAGGAATCGAAACAATTGCTACTCGTTAGCACAATAATGTTATTTCTTTTTATCTAACAGATTTATATCATATTTATTTAAATAATAATAAAATCATTCAGAATGAAAGATTATTAAACGTAACATAAATTAATTAACCTAAACATGATAACTACTTCATTATATGCTCAAACACCGTTTACCAAATTACTAAATGGTATTTACCAAATACCATTTTGTTATAGACACGTATTGAACCTGTCGGTAAAAGAATAAAATGCGTCTCTTATTCTTTGCCGCACGTTTGATGCTGTGGTTGAGGGTGTTTTGTAGACCTTTAATGTACTTCCGTAGGAAAAGATCAAGTTTCGTCAGATCTGGTGACCATACAGGCCACAGAACAAGTCCTTTTCTTCCGATCCAACGGCCTAGAAATTTTACATCCACAGTATTTCGAACTCAAATCCTGAAATGAGCGGGCGCACCATCTAACCGGATCATCGTTTAAAAAATGTTGATAATATTCCTATTGAGATGTCCATAAAAAAAGTAGTCTATTACGTGGTCTGCAATTATTCCTCCCCACATTTTTATACTTGATCAGCGTTGCTGGTCAACAGTTCTTACAAAATGTAGATTGACATCGATGTAGAAGTGTAAATTGTGACTGTTTACATGACCATTGTCATGGGTGAACAATGCAATATTCCAAAATCGTTTCTCTTCTCCAATCCTTGGGTCACAATTACAGAAATATATCCTATTTTCGAAGGCTTGCCCTTCAAGTACTTGCACATGATATGGGTGGAACCTATACTTACTTAATATTCTTTTCACAGAAGTTGGACCTAAGGTCAACAAATCACTTATGTCTGCTGTACTACTATGTGGCTCTTCAACAACGTATGCGAAACGTTAAATTCACTCTCTTCATTTAGCACTGGCTTCATTCCTTCATGCTTCTCGTGCAATTGTTTCGATTCTTTGCACCATGCTGCTTGTGATTTCTAATCTTTTGTGTAGATTTTCGGCAAAATCTTAATATCTCAAAAGTAGGCTGAGATGGATATGGAAAACTGGTATTTTATGAATGATCACACCTTAATCATTCCAACAACAAATTAATACACAGGGTATTGTATGTCAGAAATTAAATTAAAATAGACATAAATATAGAGATGTGCATTTGACAATCCTACAAATTTGTAATTGAGTATGGAACCAAAAGAGGCTTCATTTGTCACATAAAAACTAGGTTATCCCATTTAAAAAAAATATAATTTTTAGTATTACTCATTTTTGGTACACTTTGCATTTTTGACAAATAATTTTATATTATATATTATAAAATATAATAAGTTTTTTTAAGAAAAAACGGATTAGTACCTATTGGACTACTATGTATATATGATGAGGTTGTGATTTTTTTCTTGCTGCTAATCGATGCTCTTCCACCCTAGCACTGATTCGTCTGTTCGTTTGACCTTTGTACGTTCGGAATTACACAATTGATGTGATAAGACCAGAAGGAAAGTATCAGCAGAACATCTAACGAAGAGAAAGGTAAGAGAAGCTGTAGAAATCGAAAAATATCCGAGACGATGCGCAGTGACCTGAACTATTCTATGTTTCCGCTTCCATGTTTTCAGAGTCCTCCATCTTTTAAAAGAATCTGAATTATCTTGACGACGTTTCGATAAAATCCTATTTGTCATCTTCAAGTTACCAATAACTTGGCTCTACTCCTTGTTATTCGGATTAAACTGCCGTCTGCTGTTTTATCCTGGTTATATACAGGAGCTGCTTTCTCCACCTTCACTTTCTTTGCATTCGTTATCTCCCTTTATATTTTTTGCTGTGACTGTCCCGTCATTGTTTTTTTTTAGAATTTACCGCTACTTGTTGTTCCTTCGGTTTAGTTAATGATAAACTCCACGTGCTTGGTATCCTTTGAGCGTCGTCCTGTGTATTAAGGTTGCTCGTGTATTTCTCTATTTCTATTGCTTACCGTATTATCTTTTTTGTTAAGTGTTCTACGCCTACTATTCTTTGAATTTTTTTTTGTCTATGTTATCTATGTTATGTTTGGGGTTTGGACATGTTATAATAATGTTGTAGTATTTTTCTTCACTGTTAGTCGATGTTCCTCTAATCTTGCACTGATCCGTCTGTTAGTTTGGCCTATGTAGACACGATCACAACCCCCACATGGAACTTTGTAAACCCCTTGGTCTTCCAACTTAATTTTAGTTTTTGGATTAGGAAGAAATATACCAATGTTCTTGTCTGTTTTAGATACTGTTTTGTGTTTTATGTTTTCGTAGGATTTTGCTGATCTTGTCCGTAGTAATATTTTGCTCGTCTGTTCTCCGTCTTCTTCCTTGCAGGTTTTATTGGTTTTTGTATATCCTTGTTCTTGTATCCATTTTATAGCAATGCTGTTTTTATTATGTTGGTTTCCTTCGTCTGAGTTTGCTGGTCCGTTAAGTATTTGGACCTTGTAACTAAAGTTTTTACTACAGATTGCAGTTGTGCCGGATGATGGTGCGCTTCATTATTTAGGTATCTATTCGTGCGTTGCTTTCCTGTATACCGTATGTCCTAGGCTGTCTGCTTTTTGTATACAAGAACATCTATAAATAGTAGTTTTCCGTGTTCTTCTACTTCCATTGTGAATTGAATTTTATTGTGCATCTCGTTAAAATGTTTTAGAAACAAAAGAGCAAAGGCTGGCACTAAACGTATTAAAACAAAATAAAGAAATTACATTACTACCAGCGGACAAAGGCAATGCTACAGTCATCATGAACATAACAAAGCACTTGCTGTAAGACGCAGCATACAAACCAATCATGACGGATACTACAACTTATTTGGAGAAAACAACAAAGGGGAAATTAAAAGGTACGAACATCGACCAGTAAACTCAATTATGCTGAATACAAAGAGAGAAATCGCCGAAAATTCCAAAATTATACGGTCTGCCAAAAATTGATAAACCGTACATTGGATACAACCAACCACAAACGCAAGTTGTGTTTAATGTATGTGGATGGCACATCTGTAATTTAGAAACACGGTCGAAATAAATTAAACGATTTTCTAGAACATTTGAACAAACTGCACAATAAAATTAGATCCACAATGGAAGTAGAACACGGAAAACTACCATTTCCTAGCCTAGGACATAAGGTATACAGGAAAACAACGCATACGAATAGATACCTAAATGCCGAATCGCAGCATCATCCGACAAAATTGCAATCTGTAGTAAAACTTCAGTTAAAAGATGCAAACACTTAACGGACCAGAAAAACCAGAAAATGGAAACCAACATAATAAAAACAGCATTGTAACAAAATGGATACAAGAACAGGGATATACAGGAAACAATGAAACCGACGAGGAAGAAGACAGAGAACAGACAAGCAAAATATTACTACCACATGTAAAAGGAATAACGGACAAGATCAGCACAATACTATGAAAACATGAAATACAAACGGTATTAAAACAGACCAGAGAATTGGTATATTTCTTCCTAATCCACAAACTAAAATTAATTTGGAATGTGGCGATTGTGATCGTGTCTACATAGGCCAAACTAACAGACGGATCAGTGGAATATAACATTAAACGGCGTCAAATACTAACAATAATACTGTGATGATGTAATAAACAAAACGCAAATGTAATAAACTATTAGCAATTGATCAAATAAATTTAATTAAAAAAATATTACAATCGCCACTGCCGTTGACTCAATCGGTAGATTAAGAAAAGAGCGGGTTCTAATATACTGATTTGTTAACATACCTGAAATACTGCATGCTTCCCATCTGCTTAATTATTTTCACTTCACTTAATTAATAAAAAATGCAATATAAAAAGTTACGAAAATATGATGAAATCTCGAGCGCCATGTTGTCTTTTGTTATAGGAACAACAAAACCTAGTTAATGAATAATAATAAACAATTTATCAAAATGAAAATAAAATAACAAGATATACTTAAGTTTATTCAATATCCAATTGAAATGATTAAAAAAATCAGAAGTCTTATTACTATTCTTAAAGTATATAAAAAAATCATTACCTTGGAACGGTTCGGTACATAAAAGTGTGCAAAAAGTGCCATCTAAAAAAAGCCAATGCTTTAGTTTTAAATATAATGAATTAGAAAATAACTTACCATCAAAATCTGATGGCACTAAATATAAAAAATTAGGTAAAAACCATGCTTTCTGCTGTAACATTCAGCAGCCAGTGAAAAATATAGCGGCTTTCAGAATAGCTCCTCTAAATGTTTCCCCCCAAGAAGTTATCACGCGTTGCGCGGGTACAATCATCAGAATCCAATTTTTTTTAAGAAAGGGAACTATAACTCTTTATGAAATATTACACATAAAAAGATATGTTCTAGGAAATGCAAATTAAATTGCCTTTCTCAATTCTACATTTTAATAATTAAAAACTTTTCTAATATTACGCCAAATAAATGAACGATCTTAAATTAATGTATTTTTTAATACAACCAAAAAAAAAAGTTGTTACAGCAAGATTAGAGGAACAACAACTAGCAGTGAAGAAAAATATTACAACCTCATCGTTATCACAACATGTACTAAAAACCAAAAATTAGATTTAAAATGAATACTAAGAATAATAGGTGTAGAACACTTAACAAAAATGATAATACGGGAAGCAACAGAAATAGAAAAACACACGAACAATCTTAATGCACTAGATGACGCTCAAAGGCTACCAAACACATCGAGATTAGCATTAACGAAACAAGCAGCGGTAAGTTCTAAAAAACAATGACGAAGCATCACAGCAAAAAAGAGAAAGAGATATAGCGAATGCAGAGAATGTGAAAGTGCAGAAAGCGGCTCCTGTATATAACCCGGATAAAACAGCAGACGGTAGTTCAATCCTAATAACGAATAGAGCCAAGTTATTGGTAGCCTGAAGATGACAAAAATGATTTTGTCGAAATATTCAGGTTCTTTTGAGAACCTCATCAACACACGAGATGAAGCACCCGAAAAACATGGAAGTGTTATTATTTTCAAATATTGAACTGCTACAATTTTTTTGCAAAGAAGCTATACAGGACTACCATAAAATCAAAATTAAATTGAAATATATAAAAAAATCAACCCTTAAGACACTGGTCAGTAGCAAACAGCAGGTTTTATAACATAAGGTGGTTCCTCTATACGCCAACCGTATTTCGCTAAACCATCTCACCAAATTCCAAAAGTTATAAACAAAACTACACAATGCAAAATATCATTTCAATATATTACACTGAGAACACTTCGTAATCCCAAAGACAAAACAAGTTTTTCAATCTGGTATTTATAAATCAAACTGTTAAATGTGTAACATGGTATACATAGGTAAAACAATGAAAAACGTTGACCTACAAGTATACGCTTTAAACCTTTAGAGAAATCAAATATAGAATAATAAGTGTAAAATAAATTATGGGTTTTCTTTCATGATGATAATACATTTGCCATTACCGAGGGATCACAAAATAAATATCAATTTTGAATTGTTGAATATTACGTTTTTTTAGTGTTCTTCCATACATCGTAAAGCGAATATTTTACGATTTTTAAACTCTTGATATTAACGTTATTGATGTAAGTTGGTCTAATAGTAATAGTTGAAAACTTTTTATTACTTTATTAACTATAGCATAGTATAGTGCACAATGCTATAATTGAACCATTATTCACATGCGTATTTTTAGCAAATATTTTCTTAAAATGCTTTATTTTATATATTTTTTATATCATTACTGGCAGCACAAATAATAAAAGTGTACATGGATTCATACAAATGAAGAAATTCTTTATTGCAGTAAAACACTTTGTCGGACGGACTATTAACTAAAAAAGAAAAATTTTAAAAATTTTCGGTTCACTTATAAATGAGATGTAGAGATGATATTACGAAGTAACATCGATAGATTTGAATGGGAATGGCAACGACCGACGAAGAACTCTCAAGCGATGAGCGACCTCGCCGGAGCGTGCTCTCCAGGTCACGATCTCTTCCTCAGTTGTCACACCACGACTCCGGTTTGGGAAGTTACTGCGGGGTTTGTTACATTTAACAGTATTTATGATGTGTCTGTATCTGTGCATTTTTTATCGAATACTTTACTATGTATAAAGGATAAGCATATTAGTTAACACTTATCTAAGAAAACATCAATTTGTAAGGTTGAATGTGTAAATATTAGATTTACAGATTGACGGAATTTGATCTTAGTGTTAGAGAAGCAAATCTGATCCTTACTTTAACATTGTTTGCTTTAGTATTAACGTGAAAAGTACCTCTTGGCAGTTATTGCAAACAATATAAAAGTAAAAAGTGATAAAACTGCACCCATTTAAATATTATTTATAATACTTCCACATAAGCATAACGGTTTACAATCTCTCTGAAATATGTATGATGTTAAGAGTGTATTGCGATAAAAGATCAATAAGTGCCTTAATAGTCGAGAAAAGGATTAAATAACGAGAATTGAAGCGTCTAGTTTTTCTATTTTTCGAGACCTGTTGTGAAGGTGCTTAATGATCGAATGTCGTATATATTGCGCTTTAGAAAAAAGTGTATTTTTCTTTCATTATCATTTTCATTTCATTTTCATCATTCTGGTTGTCACATTTATTTTTTTCTTTGCAATTTTCATTTGCGCATTGTCAACATTAGATATCGATAATGAAGTATACAGGATGGGTTAGAAAACATAAACCTTTTAGGGTTATATTCTATGGGCAGGAAAAGATATAAAGGAAAACCTTGATGGTGTCCAAACTATACTCTTTCTCTGTATTTCTTCCTATTTCAGTATTATCGTTGAAAATCTCAGTCTGTGGTGGGACCTGTAACAAAGAATGTACTGCAACGTATCTTAAAGCCCATTTTAAAAGGTCGTTTAGTTTGCTCTACATATATTTGTTCACAATTTTTACAATTAATTTTATAAATTCCCAACCTATTCTGCTTATACATTTGATCTTTTGAATTACCTAAAAGAGTTTGCAAACTATTATCTGAAGTAGTGCAAATTAGTTTCGGAAAGGATTTTAGATACACCTTTTGTATAAACAGGATAGTTTGGTTATTTTACATACTTTGTTTCTACTTGTTCTCTAGCGTTACCTAATGTAGTTACATCCTGTACTTGTTTTCTAACTATATTCATGACCATTTCATCTAAAAACCCATTGTATGCAGTAATTTCCTTAACAGGGCGCAATTTTTTATTATCATTTTGGACTCAAAGAAGAAAATTCAGCATTCTTGGAAGCAAAAAATTAAAAGCCGCGAGTTTTTGTTGCTTACAGTGATTGGAGTCATTGGTTATGAATCTTTTAGTGCAAGTTTCCTTACAACATATATGTACATTATATATATATATATATATATATATATATATATATATATATATATATATATATATATAAAGGGTGTCCCAAAATTTACGCAAGATTTGAATTAAATATAAAACACATTTATTTTTCTTTAAATTATTATTTTTTTAATAAATCATAAAGTACACACAATAGGGTTATGTATGAAATAACACATCGGGCAAATGCCCTCCACGGCTTTGCTGGCACATACGCACTCTTTTGTCGTAATTTTCCATGACAATTGTGCATAAATGTGGCCCAATTTCAGTAATGCAGCGTTGAATTTCCTCCTTCAACGTACGGATTGTTGTGGGCTTGTTGGCGTAGACCTTTGATTTCAAATAACCCCATAAAAAGAAATCCAATGGTGTTAAATCGCATGATCTAGGGGGCCAATTCTGATCACCGAAACGAGAGAGAACACGACCAGGAAATGTCTCAGTCAGTAATTGGATTGTTTCACGGGCTGTATGGCATGTGGCACCGTCTTGTTAAAACCATGTTCTCCACATCAATATCATCCAATTGAGGGAGAAAGAACTCTCTTATCATGTTGCGATATCAAGTACCAGTAACAGACACTGCTTGACCAGCCTCATTTTCGAAGAAGTATGGTCCAATAATGCCTCCAGCCCAAAATCCACACCAAACAGTGACACGTTGTGGGTGCATTTTTTTTTCGACAATCACATGTGGGTTTTCTGAACCCCAAATGCGGCAATTTTGTCGATTAACAAAGCCATCAAGGTGAAAATGTGGTTCGTCTCTTACGATGATTTTTTTTCGAAAAATCAGGGTCCACTTGTTGATGTTCGATAATCCATTCAACAAACTCTCTTCGCTGGGCATGATCATTAGGCTTAAGTTCTTGTGTTAATTGAACTTTGTAGGCATGGAGCCGCAGATCTTCAGTGAGTATACGCTGTAGAGAGCTTATTGAAATTTGCAGTTCTTGTCCACGTCGTCGAATTGATGTTCTTGGGTTTTCACCAACACTGCCACGCACTGCTTCGATATTGACATCTGAACGGCTTGTTTTTGAACGACCAGAATGTTTAGCATCACCAGTAGATTCAGTCCTTCTGAATTTTTCAATTACTCTCTTCACAGTTGACGAAGTTAAATGAACATTCCGACCGTATTTTGTACGAAATTTTCGAACTGTGGCCGCCAAACTTTCATTATTTTTGAGATATTCTTCAACAATGAAAACACGTTGTTCTGTCGTGTAACTCTCCATTTTTACTAACCCTAGACTGTCAGCTGTTAAACTGTTTATTTTTCCGGGTTGCCAATACTTTACTGCACAAATGGCAGCAAATTCAAATCTTGCGTAAATTTTGGGACACCCATTATATATATATATATATATATATATATATATATATATATATAGTCTACTACCATTTCTTGTTCCCTATATCTCATATACAGTGGGTCAAAAGTCTGGAAACGGCTTAATAACTGTTTTCAGGCAAAAAAAAAGAAAATTTGGCAGTGTGTGTAGTAATTGTTCTCAAGGAATCGAATGGTAAAATCAGATTTTGGTCCCTATGGTCCCGTGGGGCTCAACACTGAAATTTCAAATGTGAACCATACCTTTTTATTTCATATTTGGATTCAGCGAGAAATTCTACATCAGAATACGTTTTTACTCTTTTAAGGGCCCTGAAAGGTTCTAAAAGGATATTGTATAGTAAAAATCGAAATCTAAAAAATGCATCTTTTCATCTTCAATATTGGATTTAGTAAGGAATTTCGACATTTTATCGTCTGTAAATGCCCTTGGGCCCTAAAAAGGGCAACGAACTTGACTTTGAGTCGCTAAAGAGCCTAAAGTGATAAATTTTTCACTGGATTAGCAATCCAGGATAAAAATAATGTGCACACTTCAAATTGAGGTTTCTGCTATGTTAAGGGCCCTGAAGCCTTATTAGAAACAAAAATGTAAAAATTAGATCAAATACTTAAGGTAAAAATAAGGTACAAACTTCAAATTTTAGCCTTTGCTAACCAGGGCCCTCCTAAACATAGGATTGTAGGACTTTAACGGACTAAACTGTAGAATTTTTTACTTAATCAGATACTCAAGATAAAAACAAGATATTTACTACCAGTTTAGGTTTTTCCTATTCAGAACCCTTTTAGAACTATTTTGGACTTTACAAAAGGGCCTTGAGCCTTTAACAAAAGTAAAAACGTATTCTGACGAAGATTTCCCGCTGAAACCCAATATGTAATAAAAAAGTATGGTGCTCGTTTAAAATTTCAAAGTTAGATTCTAAACAGCCCTTTTAAGACAGTAGGGCTCAAAATCTGATATTATTCGATTTCTCAAAAAAATAATACTGATAAACCTTTTTCAAATTTTCATTTTCATTATTAAGCCGTTTCCAGACTTTTCGACACCCAATACATTGTCCCTAATTTATTATTCTCTTCCTCTACTTGCATCGTCATTTAAGTTATCCAAGTCTTTATATTCTTGCCTTGTTTTATTGCCAATTTTCGTGAATTCAGTCATAATTGCTTCCATTGTCTTCAACTTCCTCATTCCTTCTTACAAACTGTAACAGATTTAGACACTTAGTTTCACTTTCTCACGCTTTTTTCAATTTTATGGCGATCTAGATCTCTTGCAGTACAGTTCACCGTTTATGTCAGCATAATGCGATCTACCTATCTTCCTTACTACGCTTCTAAATCCCCCTTATACCAGCACAGGATATAATTATCTTTCTTACCGATTTCTCGCAGGTTTCCACGTATAAATCTTCGGTTACGCAAATCAACCCACGCGCTTGGTAATACAGTTAATATATTGAAAAACTGAAAAAGTAATTTAACTAGTTGCAATATACAGGGTGAAAGTGTGAAGTGGAAACAAATTAAAACCCTAGTTCGGTGAAATCAAAAGTATGAAATTTGAACAATATAGGGTCGGAAAAGCTCCGTTTAGAAACTACGTCATAAAGGTAACACTCTGTTGTGACCACGATATGAAGGATCCAGTAAAAGTGTTCACTTACCAGTACAACACGCCCATTAGCCGCCATATTGGATTTTCTTGACTGATTTTATTGTCGTCTCCCCATAATGACCTCGTTTTTCCGAGATTATGTCATTAGCGTTTTCCGTGTTTAATGACCTTGGAGTTACTCATAATTGGATTTTCATGTCTTCAAGACTTTCCCATTATGACTAGCAACTGTTCAAATTTCGGATTTTATGATCAATTCGATAATTAGGGTTTACATAAAAATAAAGTTAACACGAAAAAATCGGTAAGTGTAGATTTTCTCAATTTGATCTGTGGTTCGAGGGTTCCATCCGCATCCGCTTACCTTACCGACTGGTTTCAATCAATATCTTAGGGCTGCATCGTTATTTAGGTCGTTTTTCATTGGTCTCAATGAACATCTTGGGGCTACATCGATATCTAGGGTCCATTTGGTTGGTATGGTATGGTATGGATCAGCATTTTGTATTGAGGGTTGCAGCCGTACCTTTTTTGTCTAAAGCCGGTATGTACCTTGGAGTGCCATTTTGGTCAGTCATGTCCTGTTGTTGTGAGGTTGATATCTTGAAAATAGACCTACGCTAAACCCATTGCCAACACCAGGTGACCTTTTTTAGGTATTACTCCTATGCGCCATTTTGTTTTCGTGTGTCTTATTGTCTTTTCGCCACCTTGTTTCCTTGTGACTTTTTGGCTTTCGGCTATCTTATTTCCTCCATCTTTTTTTCGTATGCATTTTTAGCTTTCATCCATCTTGTTTGCGCCACCTGGCTTCTGTATGCCTTTTTGGCTCTTCACTACCCTATTTGCGCCATGAAACTTGTTTCTATTCCGAAGATCATTAATAAAATTAATGAGTGTTGATTTTCTCAGATTGGTCTGTATTTAGAGGGTTGCGTCTTTACCTAGGCCCTTTTGACAGGGAGCTTTCAGCTTGAAATCTGCATCTCGGTTGTGCACCTTCAGTTTGTATCTAAGATTTTCTTGATGAGTATTCCATATTGCTTCAGTACTTAAGAAAATTTTGGCAGAAGCTGAAATAAGATCCTTGGTTAATTCACCGCGTTTCTAACATGTGATTTCATCAATAAAACATAAATCAACATCTAGAATGTGCACCGTGAAGTTTGTTTCGACATCCAAGACCTTTTTGGCAGAAGCTGATTTTACACTGAAATGAAACATCTTGAAATAAAATCTTTTGTTGAGCGCTGTTACGGTATTCTGTATCTATGATCTTTTTTACAGTATGCAAACGTTATTTAAGTAAGACATTTAATTGGATTGACTTAAATGCTTAAAGCAGGCTTTAACATCAAAGTTGCCCATCGCTTTAAAACCTCTGAATGGACCAATTCCCCCTTGGATTGTAAGTGAATGTAGGGTCCTTTTGTGGTATACTTAGAAGTTAGGATACAGTGTTCATCGCCCACTTATAGCATGATTAGAAGTTATCACACAAGTTGCAACACAATGTTGTGGTGTAATTAAAAATTTTTTCAGCGTTAGTATCTCTATTTTGAACACGTTGGGCTTGGAATGGGTTCCACTTTATAGCAGTTAAGGCTCCGTGAGATAACAGAGATCCCCATTCCAGCAGATAAGGCTGTGTTATAGTATAATTAAAAGTTATTATACAACTTTCAAACCCAAATTGTGTGATAATTTGGAGTTATCACTCTGTTTGCAGCACCATCCTGCGGTATAACTATTGATATATATATATATATATATATATATATAGTTTGCAAGGCCATCTGGCAGGATAATGTACATCAATAAGCGTAACACTAGGCGAATTAAGAGTTTGATCTCATTTGTACAATATATATTAGCACACTGTGACACTTATAAACAAATAATAGAGAGGCATCTTCAAAACAAAAAAAACTAACCAACAACCCCCTTACGGTTCCGTTAGAGCCTACGTCTCCACCAGCTTGGGCTCCGCCCTGGGCTCCATTTTTAGCAGCCGTCTGATTTTGGCTTTCAGTCTGGGGATACGTCAAGGACTCATTTCTGACAGTTAGGGCACCATGTTGGCCTTATTTTCCTGCAACTAGGCGCACACCCCGGACTATATTTCGAACAGCTGAAAGTCAGCCAAAAACTGAAAATATTACCACCCTAAACAAACAATAAAAAAACATATCTGAGGGGCCAACGAGAAACAATCCAAATGTCCAAATCAACGATCTAAACAAGCTATGCAAACACATCCTCAAACACTCATAAGCATACAACTTCACAAACAAAGAAAATAGCAATCAGGTAAGAGACCGGTGATAAACGCTCATCAAAGCAAGGCGTTAGATCCAAGTTACAAGTCTAAGGTCTAAGATGTTGAAAAATCTGGAACACTGGGACTGTGGCATGATCAATATCAACAAAATATACGTACCACACGTAGATGATAGCTTAGCTATTGAACCGCGTTCAGTGACTCGTGTAAAACTGGTAAAACCAAATTGTCCCCTGAACTTTCTCGTTTTCCCGTTTGTTAGTGATTTGTTTCGAGTGCTGTGTGTTTCTACAAGTGTTTCTATGTTTGCGGTTAGGTGATGAAAAAGGATCTCCCACAATGTCCTAACTGTCGGAAATGGGGACTCGGCGTTGCTCAAGACCGAAAACCAAGAAGGTATACGTAAACAAGTCAGGCGGCACAGTTGTTAGAAATGGGCCCTAGGGCGTAGCTACAGGGTGTGAAAAAGGAGGCGGGTTATTGACTAGTTTCTTTTGTTTTGGAGATGTCTCACTCTATTGTTTATTAATAAGTTTTACTATGTTTGTATTAATGCAAACTGTTCGCTAAGTTCTAATTATAACACAAGCCGTATGCTAACTTTTAATTATACCATAAGACGGTCATATCTGCTAGATAAGGGGTTTGTGTTAGAAATGGGGGCATCACGGAGCCCTTACAACGTGACTCAGGCCACGCCCGAACTGTTGTAAATGGTGATTTAGTGCTGGAAATGGAGCTCAAGACTGTTTCACTATAACATCTAATGATACCGCAATATGGTGTTGCAACTTGTGTGCTTGCTTCTACTTATGCTACAAGATGGGGTTGCAAACTGTGTGTTAACTTCTAATTATACCACAACAGGGCTCTACATAGGGGCAAGATAGACAACTAATTCATGTTTTAAAAGGTATCCATAGGCATGGACAACCTTAGGTGTCGAAACTTGTTTCAAGATATTCTTTTTTTTTCAAAATGCTGAAACAAGCTGTACAAACAAGATGTAGAAACAAAGTTCAAGGTCCACATCCTAGATGTTGACTTCATTTCTACTGATCACAGTAAAGAAATGGGGTGAACTAACCAGGATCTTCGGCTTCTGCCGAAAGAACCGTATGAGATGTAGAATGCTAGATGTAATTCACTTTCGGTTCCAATTTGTATACTGCCAAAAGCACTTTAAACACAGAAACAGATGCATATAAACAAAAATCATCTTATCTTCATACAAAAGGTGCACCCGAGATGCGGATTTTCACCTCAAAGCTACCTGTGCCAGAAGAACTTTTATACGAATAGAAATCCATACCAAAGCCTGCTTCTGTCAAAAGGACCTAGATTCGGATGTAACCCATTAAACAAATCAATCTGAAAAAATTTATACTCGCCAATTTTTTCGCATTAATTTTATTAAGGATCTTAGATATAGAAATAAGTTTCATGGCGCACAAGTAAGATGGCGGAAATCCAAAAACGCACACGGAAACAAGATAACACATTGAGGTAATACTACCAGACTAGGCATAATTTTGCACTGTCAACTCCACGACAGAAGGACACGCATGACCAAGATGTTACCCAAAGATAACGGTTTTCAGCCAAAAAGGATCCTAGATATGGCTGCAAACCTCAATATAAGATGCTCATCGAAACTAGCCTATGCTGCAGCTTCATTATGTTGATTGAAACCAATCAAAAATAACTAAGATTTGATTACATCCCCAAGTTAACAAAATGCCGTATAGAGGTAATACCTAAAAAAGGTTACCTGGTGTTGATAATGGGTTTAGCATAGTTTATTTGCAAAATTTCAATCGCACAACAAAAGAACATGACTGACCCAAATGTCTCTCTGAGGTACATACCGGATTCAACCAAAAGGGTTACGGCTGCAACCCTCAATACAAGATGCTGAACCACACCATACCATACCAGCCAAATGAACCCTAGACACGGATGTAGTCCCCGATGTTGATTGGTAAAAGTGACTAGATATGGATGCTCACAGATTTTTTGCATTAATTTTATTTTTAATTAAACCCTAATCTGCGAAATAATCATAAAATTGTGATATTTACTAATTCTCAGTAATTGGCGGTTACATGCCTAAACTACAAGGGCCAGTGCTCAGTATAAGTCAGGGTGACTGGATAGATTAGGATATATGGCACTAAGAACATGAGTAAAGTTACCCAAAGAAACGTCGCCACGACGTTTTGGCTGAAATTTTTCCTCGAAGGTCTAAACAGGACAGGCAACAGTATAAAAAAAGAAAACATTTAACACTAGTTAGCTGAAACACAGTCAGAATTAGTTGAGTTGATCGGCCTATTTCCACAGTTCTTGCTTTTTGAGCGCGACGTTTCGGAAGCGGACCCTGCTTCCGTCATCAGGCTTAGTCTTGAGAAGGACTGTTTTCGCACTTGAGTTGAATTAATATGTTATATATAATTTTTCCCAAGCACTTGACTACTCTCAGATTCGAACTCGGTACCTTTCACTTACTAGTCTGACACCTTTACCGCTGAGCCACTGAGTAGAAGTTTATTGCCCATGTTGCGCCGTAACTTCTTGCGCAGGTGTATTGCGCTTAAGCTCTTCGTGCATTATTGGAATCCATATGGGTTTCATTTCCACATTAGCTTGGCTTACTGGATTTTCTGCTAGTGCGATGTATGTGGCTTCTTTGAGTTTCCGACGAGTTGTGTTCTCGTCCTTTGCCACTATCTGTATGTCATCCCATTGGATGCGGTGGTCTTCATTCCAGACATGTTCGGCGATTATTGATTTTTCTATTTCACCCTTGCGGACGTTATTCTTATGTTCCTGCGTTCCCACTTTGAGTGGTCTACTGCTCTCTCCTATATATGCTGTGCCACATTCGAATGGTAGGTTATATACACAATTCTTGGAATTCTATTCTTCATTGTATGGTTTGGTTATTGTTAGTATTCCCCTAAGCGTTCTGGTCGATTTGAAGGCAGTGCGTATCTTGTATTTACTGCCTATCCTTCGTATTTTGTCTGAGGTACCTTTTATATATGGTATTATCGCTGTATATTTAGGTTCCTCTTTTTCGGTTACCCTTTCCCTGTTTAAGTTAGATGTTAGATCGGGATAGCCATTTTCTTTGAGTGTGCTAGCGATATTTTCTTTTTCTTTGTTCAGGTCCTTTTGTTTTGAGCATATTGTTTTTGCTCTATCGTACAAACATTTTGCCAAGCCTAACTTCACATCTTTATAGTGATTGGAGTTGTAGTGTAGGTACCTCCTCGTGTGGGTGGGTACAAGTACATCCAGGAATGGCAGTTATTGTTCCGACTCCAATTGCATTGTGAATTTTATGGAGGGTGCGTGGCTATTTAGATGATCTAGGAACTTGCAGTGTTGCCAAACTACGAAAGTATCGTCCACGTATCTAAGCCACATCCTTGGTTTCTCTGCGAATTTGGATATCGCTTGGTCTTCAAAGTCTTCCATATATATTGCTCACTATGGGTGATAGTGGGGAACCCATCGCCATCCCAAACTCTTGTTGGTATAATTTGTCTTCTACCTGGAAATATGTAGTTCTAATGTCCCTTATGTTATGTTAATGCGTTAACTGTAGGTACATTTGTGAATAGACTGACCATGTCGAAACTTACCAGTATTTCTTCATGGTTCGGTTTTTCCCGATAAGGGTGTGATGATGCCTAGCATATAGTGCGCTAATGGGTGATAAGGTGAATTTCTCGAGCTCACAATTGGTCTCAGAGGAATTCCCTGCTTATGAGTCTTTGGTAGGCCGTACAGATGCGGAGGTGCTAATGGGTGACAAGGTGAATTTTTCGAGCTCACAATTGGTCTCATCGGAATTCCTTGCTTATGAATCTTTGGTAGGCCGTACAAATGCGGACTGCAACAATTTTTTATGTAAGGATTGTTGACATGGTCTAAGTCGTGACCTAAATCATTTATTTATTGAAACCTAAGCTTCATAAATCCAAACAATCGGTCGTTTTTAAACTCAAAAGGGAAAATAAATATTTTTCTGGCCCAACTTTTGCCGCGAGGTATTAAAAAACATGAATTTTTCTATAAAATATGTTGAATTTGTTACATTAACTTAGCAAATAAAGGAATTAGTATCTGTTCGTGAAAGAATTGTTATGGTCTCACTATACCACGCTTACCCAAACATTAGGTATTATAGAAATTACTTCCGTACAAGTGGTGATTTGAAATTTGGTCACGATTAGTATTTTGGAACCAGAAATAATTTAAATAATTTTGGGAATGATTTTTAGTAACATAAAATTGAAAATATTGTATACATAAAAAGATTCTCCCGAATGGGATTCGAACCCATGCCTTCTCATTGACTAGATGAGTGATCCACCAACTGAGTTATAGGGGTTATGAATTCCATTCGTTAGAACCTTGATATGCACGCAACTTGTTAATAATTGATCTTGTATTAACTTACATGAGTACCTTGTCATGTGGCCAACATATCGCTAAGGTTACACACATGCCAAGTACGCTACTGGTTATACAATAATTGCTATCAGGAAATTTTAAATGCTAACGTAGTTAACGAGGGGGCATAGATTCGTATCTCATTAAAGCGAAACGTTTTATGTGTATGAAGTTTTCAATTTTATATTATTATTCAAACTTAAGGGAGAAAATGTGAAAAAACACCAGATACAAGGAACACTAATAACAATAAAAAGCGTGAAAGTTTTAATTTTGAAAATAATTAGTGATAAACTATTTTGAATTAAACCGTCCATTTTCCCTGAAAAGAAAAGCTCTAACGTAACTTTCGTATAATTGGGTCATTGGATTAAGATAATGTAATTAACATAATTATCGAACTTTTGCTCTCTTTTGATCTTATGCTTAATATTGAAATTTTAATTAATTAAGCTCTACTTCCATTTATCTTAACTTTCCTTATCATTCAGGTTTTCAGTATACAAACTTTCCTGTTAATTTACATTATTAAGGCTTACCTTTACAATAGGAATTTAATCAATTTGTAATGCACAGAAGCAGACATAGCCATAAAAAAAATCTTTTTATTAGTAAAAAGTGTTTGTTTAGAATTCAGGAATTGACGAAGCTCCAGCGAGTCGTGCTGCTCGTTTGGTGGCGGATTTACGTCAATTGCTGACACTTAAACAACATTATTATCCTGAGGGTGGTTGGGGTTGGGTCGTACTTTTCGTTGGTGTCATTATACATGCACTTGGACACGGATTACTACTTGCCTTTGGAATGATTAGCATTGAAACATCAAAAAAATTTGAAACGAGCATCAAACAACCTGCAGGTATTATATAAATTTTTGAAATGATAATTTCGCCGCTTGAGAATAAAGCTATCCTTAGTCCTTTTTGATTAAATCAAATTTTTAAGGCAGACTAATTTATTATTAATGAAAAGCAGAGTTACATTCACTATTTAGCAATTAGTAGTATTCATCCCATTAAGACTTATGGATAGTTTTGTACCAAACTAACGAAAAATTAATAAATTTTAATTGTTTCAGGATGGTTGGGTGCAATGTCTACAGGAGTGGCATTACTAATATCTCCAATTACAATAGCCTTTTGTCGAAGAAAATCAACTCGTGTTACAGCTGTCATGGGTGGACTTATAACTGCACTTGGATGTCTTTTTACTTCGTTTGCGACGCAGTTTCATCAACTATTTTTCAGGTAATTTTAAATTGTAGTAAAACAATTCGGTAATATCGCATCGTAGAAATTAAATATCTGGTGTGGAACACCACACGACCTTCCAACCTACAAACATTTATTGAACTAAATAAAGTTATTTACAAAACAGAGTTAAACTTAAAATTAGTGCACAAAAGGTCAGACTTGCCAAATGTGAAGACATTTGGCGACTGTTCTGCCACTTAAACCTAACAATAAAATTGTCATTACTGTCTGCTCATTATCAGTTGGCGGAGACGAATTTTAAATTTATTAAATGGTAATAATTTTATCCTTTCAGGTATAGAATTATAATTTATCGCTATATTATAGGAGAAAGACCTTTTAAACATTTGTGATTTATGAGTAAAAATTAGAAGTAGATTTTTGTTTCTTAAACTGAAGTTGTGAATTTCTAATGAAAATTCGATTTTATTGTACAGATACGAAGAAGTTCTGGTATTAATTATTTTGTAGTATAAGCAAGTTGAATGCAAAACTCTTCTGTTGCCCATGTTAAGCCAGTCTATTTCATGGAGCTTGTAGTGGACTGACTCATGTTTTTTTATGCCAAAAATAAACCTGAGGCAACAATTTTGTATGCGTTGTATTCTTTTAGAGTCCAAACTATCAATACAAGGTCCATACACAGCATCACAAAAATTAAATTGGGACAGAACTAGTGTGTCACACAGTAGTGCTCTTGTGCCACGATTCAAAAGTTTACGTTTATTATAGAGTACTTTTAAGTGTATAACACCTTTTTTAATGCAGTTGGATATATGTTTCTTAAATCTAAGCTTGGAATCAATTTCTAATCCAAGATTTCTACCCGTGTCAGAGATTGTAATATCCACGTCTTTGATTCGAATAACGACATTATTTTTTATACGTTCCTTGGAGACTTCTTTACCAAAGAGTAAAAGTACCGCTTTATTTGCGTTCATTTTTAAATTGTGACACTCCGAGTATTTAACGAGGCAATTTACTTCTTGATTTATCAAACAGATGGTCGAGACAACGTCATTTTCAGAAAAACTATACTGTATTTGGGTATCGTCAGCGTATAAGTTATAACGGCAAAATTTTAAATAACTACCGAGATTACATGTATAAATAGTATACAGTAGGGGACCCAGTATTGATCTTTGGGGAACACCTGCATAAATGTCAAGTAATGACGATGCTTGATTGTTTGACATAACTCTTTGTTTGCGATTGGAAAGATAATTCTGTAGCAGAGCGATAGCAGCATTATCGAATCCAACGAAGTGTAAAACAGCTAAGAGAATTTCATGACATATTGTGTCAAATGCTTTCGAGAAATCTAACATTATTAGTACAGTTAACATGTTATTATCAGTTGCGGTAAAGATGTCATCCGTGACATTTAGGAGCGCAGTCCCACAACTGTACCCGGGTCTGTATCCGGACTGAACACTAGGAAGGATTTGTATTCAAAAAGGTGAGTGTAAATTTGTTGAGCCATCACTTTTTCGAATACTTTCGATAAAACGGGTAAAACACTGATAGGACGTAAATCTTTAAGAGTCTCAGGACGATTGTTTTTAGGTATAGGGATTACATGAGCACATTTCCATAAATCAGGACATGCATTATTAGAGAGACAGAAGTTAATTATATCAGTAATAACAGGTAACACAACTGGACAGCACAATTCTAGCATTTTAACACTTATGCCGTCGCAATCAGTAGCATTTGTTTTTATACTAATTATATGTTTTAAAATTATGGATTCTGGTACTGAACAAAAGATGCATAAGATTGTTACTATAAAATTTTACAAGCTCAGTATCACTGTTAGAATTAGCTATACTAAGAAAATTAGAATTCATTTGATTCAAGTCTTGTAGATGGGCAGGTATTTCAGGACGATAAGGCTTATTATGGATATCTAATTTTTTGAGTTCTTTCCATAGGGCGAGTGTTGCGAACCCTAAATTCTAAATACGCCTTTTTCTCCTGATTTATGGCAAATGTTGTATAATTGCGTAGAGATTTATAAAATTCCCAATCTCCTTTCTTTTTGGTACGTTTAAATTTTCTATGCGCTTTATCCCTGAGGGTCATCATAAATTTTACGTTATCAGTTAGCCAAGGGAGAACGGTTTTGAAATTTTACAGTTTTACAGAGGTGTGTTTATCAAACAAAGTAAGAAGCGTCTCATTAAAACCTTAACCTTATCATTAACATCGTTAACATCATATATTGTCTGCCAGTTAATGGATTCGATATCAATTAAAAAATTTGGGTAAATAAAATCATTAAAACTACGATAGGTATAAAACTCCGTACGCTTTTTTAAAATATCGCCCATGGGATAGTCGCAAAACATAAGACAATGGTCTGAAATATGATGCATATCAATTACCCCACAGTTAATAGATTCAACAAATTTATCTTTGGCAATAATTAAGTCAATTAGTGTGAATGTATTTTCAGTTATTCTTGTAGGTTTCGACATTATTTGATTAAAACCAAACGCATCAAGTAGTGATTTAAATTGAGTATATTTGGGTTCACTAAGTTTTAAAAAATCAATATTAAAATCACTCAAAAACATGAATTCGTCAGTACTAGATAATAAAGAGCAAAAAGAATCTTCAAAAGCAGTTAAAAATTTTGCAAAGTAAAATTCCTGTCTCCCGTATATGGTACCAACCGTTATAGTGGTGTTATTAATTTTAATTTTGACCCAAATCTGTTCAATAGCGTCAGATATAGGTTCAACATTTACAGCAGAAAAGTTAATGTAGTTTTTAATATACATACCAACACCTCCACCACATGTATCAGTACGTCTATCTTTCCTGACAAATGTATGTCCAGGAATTTGCAACACGTAGTCCTGAACAGTACTAGAAAGCCAAGTTTAACTTACCCAACCACATCATAACTTGCAGACACAATATGCTCCCTAAAGTCAGGCAAGCAACTTAAAATAGACCTTACATTTAAATGAGAAATCTTTAAGATATTAGATATCATCGTACATTAAGGAAAACAATCTCATTTAACATAACCAAAAATAATAGTGATAATATATACATAGTATGGAGATTATTTTATCACTGAATAATACAGGACAGAAAAATTCAAAATTCATGAGAAAAACAATTTATACAAATTCTAGCATTAGCATAGCATTTAGAATTTGAAAAATGAGTTTATCCAAACGGACCAGCCATATAAACATAGGTTATTCATAAATACAATTGATAGGAGTACATAATAACATAAGTTATACAGAAATTATTTACATTTTAGGATATATATAATCTATGCAAACAGACGTTTAAAATACATCTAGATGCTAATTTAAAAATTAAAAGAAATGAAATAATTTGAATTATAGTTTTTTAGGGTAACTATGTAACCTCTTTTTGAAAACCGGCAACATTGTAAAAACAAAAATAATCTGTCAGAATTACGTTTAAAACTTCATGTCAGATAGATATTAATATGTCCATGTTAGCTTAAAAAATTCCAAAAGCGCCCGTATCTATAAGATATCAATTATGTTGTATAACCATTTTCATTCATATTTAATGAATTTTTTACTTACACTGCGTTATATTAAAAACTTTATAAAGAAAAGTTACATAAAATTAAATTTTCTTTAATAAATACGTCTACACTTTTTTGATTAAATTGATCGTTATTCAGATAATGAAAATAAATAATAAATTCTACCTTAAGAATTTTTTACCCCTAAATTACGCGTCATATAAAAAATTGCATAGAACATAGTTAATCGATATGTTTAAGGTCTATATCTAGGTATTTTTATATCTTTGAAATATGCAGCTGTGTTCAATCTTCGGTTAAAGAAATTGAGTGTTTTGGAGTTTTGATGTGAGTACGCCGTCACTCGTACCAATTGTAGACTATGCCTCACATCCCTATTTTGTTCAATTTCTCAAAGGGGTTGTGAGGCATAGTCTAAAACTGGTACGAGTGACGGCGTACCCCTCACATCAAAACCCAAAAGACACTCAATCTCCTTAACCAGAAATATTTGATAAAAACCAAAAACTGACCCTAATAAACCCCCCCTTTCCTCCACAGGATTTCTCCGAAAATCTCAACAACTCTAAGCCAAATGAAAACGAGTTTAAATACAAAATTTTAAGTACGTATTTAAGTAAGTATTTTCGTTCTGGAGTTATCGGGAATACACGTACACGCACACGCACACGCACACGCACACGCACACGCACATGCACACGCTCACGCATACGCACACGAACAAGCACATGCACACGCACACGAACACACGAACACACGAACACTCGAACACTCGAACACCGAACACACGAACACACAAACACACAAACACACAAACACACAAACACACAAACACACAAACACACAAACACAGACACACAAACACACAAACACACAAACACACAAACACACAAACACACAAACACAGAAACACACAAACACACAAACACACAAACACACAAACACACAAACACACAAACACACAAACACACAAACACACAAACACACAAACACACAAACACACAAACACACAAACACACAAATACACAAACACAAAACACACAAACACACACACACACACACACAACACACACACACACACACACACACACACACACACACACACACACACACACACACACACAAACACGCAAACACGCAAACACGCAAACACGCAAACACGCAAACACGCAAACACGCAAACACGCAAACACGCAAACACGCAAACACGCAAACACGCAAACACGCAAACACGCAAACACGCAAACACGCAAACACACAAACACAAACACACAAACAAACACACAAACAAACACACAAACACACAAACACACAAACACACAAACACACAAACACACAAACACAAAAAGTTGTAAAATGAGCTGTCGATTTAGCGATAGTGATTGCATAACCTTCCATACCTACATATACAGGGGGATTCAAATTCGAGGGCAACCATTGGGATCTACGAAACGGTAAGGGATATGTAGGTAGTGTAAATTTGGGAAAGTTGCGTATTTATGTGCCCAACAACTTTTTGGATTTTTAAAAAAAAACTGAAATTTCAAATCTTCGTTTTTATTTTTTAATCAGTTTATTTAAGCAGGTATTAAAAATCTGAAAGAACTTTCTTATGGCAACTTTTTCTGCTCTACAAATTGGCTGTTACAGATTTTAAATCCGACGTTTCTTCCTTTGTTAACCATCGTCAACTTTGTTTTTTCTTATGGCGGCCATTTTCAACTTTTAGGTCATTCGACAGAGAATTTTTACCTGATTTCAAAAATGTGTAACAATATCCAATATCCAATATCGAATTGTAAAACGTTATCAAGTCTTTGAAATATTAGCAGTCTAATTACACATGCATTGCGAGATGTCGAGGTAAATAGATTCAAGGACGTTTCTACGAACTACAGTTTCACCCTGTCAAATACTTTTACATTCGCTTAGATAAACGGTTAATACATCAAGGAAAAAACTTTTGTTATGAAATTAGGCTTTGATATTGTTCGATTAAGTTCCGCTGCCCTTCAATAGATGGCGCACACGTCAAGTTGAATCGCGGTATGGTTACATTCAGGCGATAATCATATTGATTGTTTTTATAACAATGTCAGTCTTTAATACAGATTTTTTTGTATATACGTATTTTTTCTTGTATGGGCCCCAGTAAAGCAATAATTAGGTAGTAATTGGTCCATCGAACCGGTTTAGTAAAGTCGAAAATCGAATGAATGACAAACTGCGTAGTAATGAATTGAGGATTTCAGTGTGGAAGTTTGGACTTGTATTGTAATAGTAATCGGAAACAAACTTTGAAAATATAACAGGACTGTTTATTAACTTAGTGCAATCAGCGTAAATACAACCGATAAACTTACATAGGAAATATTCCATAGAAAATTGCTGTAGTTTATATACTTTATAATTCGCAATGGATAAAGTCAACCAACTAATTAGTCTTATAATAGAAAAATGGAAAATAACACAAGGGCTCAAATCAATTGTGGCAATACACTAAAAGCCAGAATTACTCTAAGTTATTTGGATACTCGTTCAGAAAATTTAGAAACTAATTGAAATACATTTCGAACGTCTCACAGACATCTGGTGGCGAACATTTCCAAAGAATCGTGCACCACAATGGATTATCTAAATAAAGAGCGAATTGAAAGTAAAGATAAATGATTTATGTACTACACAGACGTCGACAACATTAGAATAAAGATAAACAAATTGCTAATGATAAATATGCCCAATATTTCGGGGAAATACACTGAATGGCCATCTATATTTAATTCTACCATACATAGTAACGATTTCCTTTACGATGTGCAGAAGCTCTATTATTTAAAATCGAGCATGTTAGGTGATGCTGAGCAATTACTACTCACTATAGCAATTACTTCACAAAATTATGCTCAAGAATAGGAAACTCCTATTCTTGAGCATAATTATCAGAAATATAACATTCGAGGTAGCCTTTCATATTAAGCAACTATGTCACAGTGGAATGCTTGAGCTCATTGAATAATCTCTTACCTACTAAATCATGGGATGCCATCATAATAAATCTGACCATAACTAAATTAGACACTGAAAGTCATCGCTTGTGGGAACAATGTATCTCATCTGAAAGAAAATTTCCATCCTTTGACACTTTAAAATAATTCTTGGAGAATAGATTTGGATCACCTGAGATGATTGAAAATACAACCAAACCAGTAAGACCTAAATCATTTCATGCAGCCGTAGAGAGCGGTATATTTTCTTTATATCTTTTAATGCAAGAAGTTCGCGAAATTAAATATCCAGAGAGACACGAGTTCGTACAAAACAATGATATCTGCATCAACTACCTGGTACCCAATCATCGAGCTAGTACATGCATAGGGATACAGAGAGAAAGAAAGAGTCTGTAAAGGAAGATAGACTCGCGACAAAACACAGTATCACATTTCGTTAATCAACCTGATCAAATACTACTACGCTAGCACTTATAGATGTATGACCAGGAGTCACAGGCCTCTTTCGTCACAGAAAACCTTGCTCAAGCATTGGGTTTGAAGTATACACTTCATACCAAGCACATGGTTGAAGTTCAATTGCGTCAAGACACAATCCCAACTTCACTGTCCTAATTAGAGCTTACATTCTGAAGTCAATTACAAACTATTTACGGACACAATCAATCACGGTTTCTAGCTAGCCTGAGCTGCAGAAGACGTCACTAGCAGATCCAAAGTTTCACATGCCCAATAAAATACATTTACTGCTAGGGGCAGAAGTACATAGCGCGATCATAAAAGCTAGATTGATAAAGAGTCTATCCAGGGTTGTAGAGCAAGAAACACAACTGGGCTGGATTCTTTCGGGTGATACTAGCAACACAAAACCTGAAAAACAAACCAAATTATTAGCATGCATGAATTTGTATCTGAAAATGAGTTATTAAGAAAATTGTAGAAAGTAGAAAATGAAGTACTTACCTATGACAGAAGATTTACCAAATATGAGCAACGATGCGAATTTAGAATTGAAAATGAAAGATACTAAGTGTACTTACCTTTCAAGAAAGATATAGAAACACCGGTACAGGAATGCGGAATGACTAAAGAGATAGCAACAGCAAGATTCTTATGGCTAGAGAGAAAACTAAAGCAAAATAGTGACTTACAGGAAGAATACATACAGGTCATGAACTGGGACACATGTTACTAGCTAATAAAGTAAAAAAAGATGTCATGCACTTACCGCATCACGAAGTGATAAGAAATGATAAAGATACAAGCAAATTGAGGGTTGTAATGGATGCTTCGGCTAAGGACTCCAATGGTAAATCTTTGAGTGGTACGCTGCACACTGGACGGTAAAGAGATTAATCACAGAATGGAGAAAATACTAGATAGCTGTAGTACGTGACTTACCGTCACCCTCGACACTGCATGCGCTACTTTTTTGGCAGTTTCTACCCTGTTGAAAGTTGCAGAAGACGAAGAATGCAAATACCCACTAGCTGTTGAAATACTAGTTCTCGTTCTATATGTACGATCTGACGACGGGCGCTTGATAAATCATACTTACCTTACTGCCGAAGAAATTAAAACAACTTCAGATACGTGCATTGAAGTTGTCCAGGAAACAAAGTTTGCCGAAGAACTTGATGACCTGAAAGGAAAGGGAAAAGTTAAGAAATATCATTGACGCCATACATAGATAATAATGGATTATTGCGCGTAGGTGGCAGGTTGCCAGCGGCTAACATATCGTAAGATCAGAAACATCCCATCTTCATTCCCAATAAAACTCACTTGGGAGAGTTGTTGATCAAAGACACTCACGAGGAACAGTTCTTACCATTAACTATTTAAAATCACGTTAGTCGAGCATTAACTTGAAACCTTAAGTAAAATGGCGCATTCGTAGATTCAGATTCAATACAAAAACAAAACAATAACTTATGGATGAACTTCCAAAAGTACGAGTAAATCCTAGAAGATCTTTCGAGACTATTCAGATGCGAGTGTCACAGTAGAAGACAATAATCGTTTAAGGGATATATCTCACTTTTGTCTGCATGAAAACAGAAGCAATTCACCTTGAAGCTGAGTGTGGCTCCCAGGGGTTCATAACACCATGCTGCAAGTTTGTGTCACATCAACGACATTGCTTTGAATTGTGGAGTGGTAATGGTCTAAGCTTTGTAGGAGCGGCCATTGAGTTAACACAAATGCTACACACAAATATGTCTGGTTAGTCAAGAGGATATCTGAGTTGCTCGAAAATGATGGAACATTATGGCAGTTTATCCCACCAAAATCGCCCAATTTTGGAGGTCTCTGGGAGGCAGGCGTGCGATCCGTAAAGACGCACTTATTGAAAATTATCTGTGACTCAACATTAACTTTTAAAGAGATGTTAACGGTGCTTTGTCAGACTGAGACATCTCAACTCTAGACCTATTTCCGAATTGAGTGAACATCTGGATGATATGGCTCCCTTAACCACGACCTGATAGGAAAACCTTTCTCATACCGGAGAAGGTTGACAAAGGAAGTAATCAGACCTCTACAACGCTGAAAGATGACGCAAAGAATGACTTTCACTTCTGGAACATATGTTCTAGAGAATACCTTCAGAACCTGTAGCAGCAGAGACACAAATGTCAAAAGAAATTAGAAGTGCCAAAGATTGGGGGCGTGGTCATTATCAAATAAAATGAGTTGCCTCCTGCAAAGTGGTTATTCGGCAGGGTTACAGCATTACACCCCAGATCTGATGGCTGTGTTAGAGTGGAGACTGAAAACAAAGACAATTCTAACACGTCCAATTTCAAAATTAATAATGTTGCCTCTCGAGGACGATTACACACCAATGGACAATAGATCCGCTTTGCTGAAGCACACGTCCAGTTGAATCGCGCTTTGTTTGCATTCAAGCAATATGCAAATTTTTTTTTTGTTTTTTATAACAATGTCAGTGTTTAATACAAATTTTGCTATATACGTGTTCCTTGGGTAGACCCCAGTTCATAGATTTTATTAAAGACTATATAATATGTTTCTCCACTTACTGTAATACTACTACAAAATAATATTTTTTCTGAATTTAAACTTATTTATATCAATATATAACAACGAGAGACTACATCCTACTAAAACTCATTACAAATACATGTTCGCGAAGATTTTCGAGGATTAGTTAAAGTATGTTACTAAAATTCTATTTTTAAAAGTGCAGTGACTTGCCAATTGCTCCCATTCGACTTTTCGCACTTGTTCATTGTCAATCTCCCATTTCTTGATAAAGTCAACGATGCTTTTGGATTCTTTCATTTATACTTCTTTTAGTTGACGATACATTATATTACGAAGCTGGTAGGTGCACTTCTATTCTGTACACAAGTTCCTAGGATAGCTATTTGAGTTTTGTTATTAAGGGTTTCTTAGAACACATACACTCTCATTCAGTATTTTATACTGCACTAATACACTACCGTAGAGCTAATCACTCGACAGTGTTGCTATATCTTAAGGTCATTAATTAATCATAACACTGAAACAGCTCAGAACGCACAAAATACCAAGACTGAAGAACGTAAAAGATTTAATATGGGAGAGGAAAGAATAGCCAGGCAAATTTTTGAAACTAGGATACAAGGGAAGAACAAAGTAGGGCGGCCACGCGTTCTGTGGACTCGATCACTAAGACAAGCAGTTGAGACACGATGAATAAGATGTCATGAACTGAAGAATATGTCATAGGACAGGAAAATGTGGAAAACGAAAACTAAAGAACGATATTTATGTTAATTATGCTGCATAATTTTTACGTTATATTATATTCTGTTATTACACTAACAGTTCGACACCAAACGGTAAAAGAACTTATGATTAAATAAATAAATAAATAACGAAACTATTAAAAAAATGTTGTGCGTCCATTGCAATTACCTTATTTCTATTGTTAAAATGTTATTCATTATGGTAATGTCAACATACTTATTTCTAGAAGAACATCGAAATTGAGCAGACATGTTAGAAGTTCTATAACTTTTGATTGGTTCAAATTAAAGTAGAAAACGTTAAACCAAATTAAACAAAATTTAATAACTTTGTTTCTGAACATTTCTCTGAGAAACGATCGTGGGAGACACTAGAAGCAAAAAGGGTCATGTACGAATGATTTTTCGAAAATTATCGATATCCAATAACGTATATATCTCGAAAATAAATATGAATAGAAAAAATTTTATACAGTTCAACCAATCAAACAAAAGCCCTTAGAGGGCGTACCTGAGGGAGGTGTTTTTCAACAGGTACATTCCATACAAAAAGTATTAAGGTGGCAAATTTAAATGAAATTGGATTGCTTATTCAAAATTCTGTGAACAAATTTATTTATTTTATGTTAGGTACATCAAATGTTATTGAATTAATTACCAAAAATTTTTAAATATTTATTGTTTAAGTACAAACAAGGTGGTTTTGAAGTTATAACATTTTCTACAAATAATTTACACAATTTTTAGTTTTGTAAAATTTGTAAAATACTTGAAAAAACATCATTCTGATTACATTTGAATATAAAGTGACTAATAAATTACAATGATTCTTCTACAGAACTTTCTTCCTCTTTATCTGATTAACTTGTATTTACTTGAAATGACAACCTTTCTACAGTTTCATCGTAAGTGTAAATAATATAATAGCATTTAAAACATTCACATAAATAAAGTGTAATGTTATTCACAATAGAAACAAAACACGTATGCATAATTAAAATTTAAAATAATGTCCAAGATTTTATGGAAAAATAAGCACATATCGTTTATTATTATTGATTTATAACTTGTAACTACAAAATTAAAAATGGTTTTCTATGGGCTATCAAATTCATCAACTTCTTCCTCACTGCTTTCATCTGACGATCCAGTGTTTACCATAAAAGATAAAGTTTCAATTGTTTCGTCAAGTAGTTCATCACGTTGCCACATTTCTTCGGCTATGTGATTAACATGCCTGTATTGCTTGTCCCAGTCAGATGTATTTATTTCTGCAAAAGCATTTCGCAATATTACTTCCACTTTGAGAAACGTTATTCATTGCCACCTTATGCTTTACTAAGCTCCACATAAATTCAATCGGATTGAGTTCACAATGATAAGGAGGCAAACGAAGTACACTGTGTCCATGTTTTTAAGTAATTCATCAACATAGTAAGTTTCATTATGCTTAAATTGCTTTACTAACTCCAACAGTTCAGCTTTTCGCATGGAGTATGTTGTCGATACTACATTACTTGTCAGCCAGTCTTGAATTTCTTCTTTCCTTGTTGCTTGCGTTGGTGGTTTATTAATTTGAACGCTGTGATATGGCGCATTATCCATTACAACTAAACCATTGGGTGGTAAGTTTGGTATTAACTGCTTTTTCAACCACTGCATAAAGTTGGTATGACTCATCTCATCGTGATAATCGCCAGATTTATTTTGGAACTTAAAAATTAACAGCCCATAATTAAGGAAACCATAAGATTCACCCGCATGAACGATTATGTGCCGCTGACCAGCTCTGATGTTTTGGTACACACCGGGTTCATCATTGGATTGCCAGCACTTGCTAACTTCCGTACGATGGATGGATATATGTTTCATCTAGGTACCTAACTGGTTTCTTATTTTCTCCTAGAGCATCATTTTGCCGTAAACTTCTTAAATAGCGAGAACGCCAGGCAACAATATCAGTGCGCTCCATTAAAAGTGTTCGTTTATCGAGGCATTTTCTAAATTTGAAACCAATTTGTAACAAAGCTTTTCGTAAGGTTTCACGTCCTCCGGAGTAATTAATCTTATCCTCCATTTTATTGACTAAAATATTCAACGTTGGCACCTTTTTTTCTACAGTACATACTTCATGAACGGTCCTTTTTAAAATGCCTAAATCTGCTTAATCTAAAACCATTTTATTAGAACCTCCACTTCTTTTTTTCTTAGAAGGAGACTTTAAAACTCAATTTTTAGCTGTTGCAGCTTCATTTCTAATACAAAGAAATACGTCATTTAGAAATTACGTTTAAGGTTTACAAACTACGTACCTACCTAATCTTTTTTATAAAACTAATCGATTTTCCTGTTGCCGCAGCAGCTAGCTCAGTAGCCTTGCCCAAAGGGAATGTCCACACAACATTAGCTTTTTGTTTATCGAAAAATTCCACAACTGCTTTAATGATGTTCCGGGCTTCGGAATGAACACTCTTCTTCGACTTACTAGCCATTACGAATAAAACCTGAAAAATTCGAAATATTGAAAATCAACATGATTTGATATTTTAAAACTTGTCATGCTCACTTAATTTAAGTGCAGCTACGTATTTCAAAATCGTACACTACTCTAAATATTGAAAAATCGATGTAAATCGATATTTAAAAAAGCATGCTTACTGTTTTAAGGTTATGAACTCTATAATCGTTTTATTATTTAAAGCTTTATACTAAAAGATACATGTGCACAATACATATCGTTTCTCTCACAAATCAGTAAAAAGAGCCTTGAAAAAGACTTTATAAAGACTATTCGACAGTAAATACTCAAGAAACACGAAAATAACCTGCCAATGCAAAATGCATATGACAAATGTCAATTGTTTGCGTTTGGGAATGTACGGTCGGAGACTTCTTAATGGTAATTGGACGAACGTTTTACCACTATAAATTTTTTAATTTAGTTCACATATTTTCCGGGGTTTTTGTTTGCTTGGTAAAGCTGTAGTAAATGAATTATATTTCATTTTTATTCAGAATTTTTTCTAGAATCTACCGTTTCCAAGATATAATCAAAAAACCGAAAATGACCTTTCCCCCCCTCCTTAAGCACACCTCCCAGGGGCGGGAACTTTTAGTATGTTTACCGACTAACTACTAACAAGGTCCTGAAGTCAAAAATTCTCGCATATACGCAAACATGCGGCAAAAATTCAAGGGGTTATTTGTTGGCCTATTTTAAGAATATTTCGTTCTATGATGATTTTTGAAAAACCCCTTTGCTTCGAAGATACAGGACGAACAAAATTTGCGACAACCATATCCGATATTTGTTACAATCGACCTTTTGTCACTATCGCTGGTGTGTGGGGGTGTGTGGGTGTGTGAATGAGTGCGTGCATGTGCGTGTGTGTGTGTGTGCGTGTTTGTGTTTGTGTGTGTGTGTGTGTGTGTGTGTGCTCGTGCCGGCGCGGCCGCGCGTGCGTGTTCGATGTTTTTTAATTTCGTGTGGCACGTAAGTGTGTCTTGTTTATTACAGATCCTGTGACAATTCCAGTGTTCTAGATTTTTCAAAAAGTGTGTGTGTGTGTGTGTTTGTGTGCATGTGTGTGTTTGTGTGCATGTGTGTGTTTGTGTGGGGTGTGGGGGTGTAGGCGTGTGCGAGTGTTGGGTGTGGGGGTGTTGCAATGTTGGGTTATGGGGGTGTCAGTACGGATATGTTGTGGGCGTGGGTGTGGGTGCGGGTGTGCGTGCGTGTGGGTCTGTGCGTCTATGTGTCTGTACGCATGTGCGCCTGTGCGTCTTTCCGTCTGTGTGCGTGTGTGTTGTGTGTGTGTGTGTGTGTGTGTGTGTGTGTATGTGTATGTGTACGTGTGTATATGTGTGTGTGTGTGTGTGTGTATGTATGTGAGTGTGTGTGTGTGTCTGTGCCCACGTGCGTGCGCCCGCGTGCGTGTGTGTGTGTGTGTGTGTGTGTGTGTGTGTGTGTGTGTGTGTGTGTGTGTGTATGTGTGTGTGTGTGTGTGTGTGTGTTCTTCAGGAAAACGGGGTGCCTACAGAGTTAAATGTATCATGTGTGAGCTTAATATAAACCATAGCTCTCATCTAATAATCCTGTACAGGAGTATATACAATGGGCTCCACGCACGTTCCATTACTTGCATCACGACCACGCAGTGGACTTGCACTTGTATCAAATTAAATAGATTTAAATATCATATCCTTTTTTGCCTACTTTTAAGATTTAGTCTTGGACATATGATCTCGGTAACAATCTTGAAGTGGTAGAAATAGATGATCTTGCAAGAACTTTTTGAGTATAATTAGCTACTATTAACGTGCACTTTACTTGGGCCCATTTTGGAGTTACCCACGCATTAGACAAGGCAACGTAGGACCACGACATTGCACTTTTATAGTTTCCATACATAATGTTATTCCAGCTTACTATGACGTTGGCTGTAAAAGTTATAATCTCATAATTTTAATTGACATCATTCGTCCCCTTTGTCGTTAGCAAATATACTATACTGTCCCAAAGTACACTATTCTTAAAAGTGTAATTCAAAATTTACTCTCAATAATTAAAAGAATATAAAATTGTTTACAGCATTCTTAATGTAACAGATCTATACAAAATTATTTGCTTACATTACATTAACTCTTCTCGCAATTATTAAAACCAATAAAATTACTGAAATTAGAATTAAAGAGCTATTCAACCCGTTATTTGCAAACTGGGAAATAATAATCAAGAAAACCCAGTTTATTAATCAATACAATTTTACATGTACATTAATAAATTCAAGAACGAAAAAACAAAGAAAAGGAAAGGTTCAATATGAAAATACAATAAAGTGCCATTAAACCAGGTAAAAGTGCGTACAAAATTATAAACCTGAGCAACGGCAAAATGAAAAGCAGTTTAATTACACATAAATATAATAAAAACATAAACAGTGAACTACCAACAATTATGTCATAATAAATCAGAATTAACAGTTTGGCACCAAACATGTTGCCGTTATACAACCAATCATGATGGCAGTTAAGTTAACAATAAACTGAAAGAAAAATAATAATGCAGATAAAATAAAACAAACAGTAATAATAAAACTCAGTTTAAATTGCACTTTTTTTCTTCTTCCTTCCAGGACTGGTCTACTGTCGTGGTCTAGGACACTGTAGCCATTGAGGCTTATTGTGTACTCTGTGGTTAATCTCACAACCAGTCCGTAATGTGGAGTATTGCATCTCACACTGGAAGTGTTTTAAAGCTCCACGGTTCCATTTGTGGGCACCAGAAAATGTATTTATGTGACAGCGCACGGTTGCACAGAATGTGGTTAAACGTTTCCGGTTCTTCACTGCAGACTCTGCAGGTGAGCCCTATTAGTTTTCCCATCTTCTCGTTTGTCCTCTTAACACTCCCGTTACAGGTCTAAGCTTCAGTCTACTTAACTGAATCAGTTCTGAAACACTCTTTGTGCAAGCACTATCTGTGAAGGCCTTGCTGTGTGTTAATTCTGATCTATTAATCCAGTAATTCTTATGCTGTTCTGACATCCATTGATTGATGTATCTTCGGACAGCATTTCGTGTTACTCCTAGAGCATTTTTAGCGGTTTTAGTACCCCCTGTCTAGCGAGTTTGTCCGCTTCTTCGTTTTCCCGATTCCCCAATAGCCTGTAGGCTGACCTTGAGTTCTTCGTAGAATTCCTAGACCAGTTGTGATGACGCATTATGGCTCGATACGCAAGAAAAGAACAGACATGTCGTGAATAAATCTGCCTTTCACGTAATCCCAAATATACACATATGGAATTGCAATAAATTACATATATAAAAATGAGTTCGTAGACAAACAATTCTAAATAATCCGGTTGAATCAAATACGCTTGAAATATCATTAAAACAAATGCTTGCAAGGTAAGGTGAGAAAAACAGGTACATTAATAAAATGACCAATAACCTATCCGCAAACAATGGCTCGAAACTTTGAGTTAAGGTGCTAGGAACTACGGCATCCCTTTTTCATAGCTTACAATTTAGCTGTACATCGATCCACGTTTAAAACCAATAAGAACAGGATAGTTTTAACATCTAAAGCCGTGGGTAACTACATTCTAGTTGCAAAATCAGTAGTAACAATGAGATGGAGGATTTCTGAATGACATCTGCACACGTTTCTGTAAACCCCGGAATCGTCAATAATAAAAATGAAACTGAGGTTTATCATGCCACGTATGTCCACACATGAAGTCTACTAGGCGGGCAAAAATGTTAGTAAACAGTTAACAATGCCAAATCAGTCTAGCGATGAAGGAAACACCGTATAGTACTGACGCGGTTCTTTAAACAGATTTGGTATTTAATTAAATTACCACCGCATTACTACCCTACGTTACCAAGAAACAATTCTGTACGATTTCAATTTATTAATTAAATGAAGACGGTGGCGTTTATCCATCAATAAGCAGTTCGCACCCCCGCTTCGCGGATAAAAATATTTATCGATATAAGTTTGTTTACACTACCAATTTATTGTTATGAAAAACATATTAAAACCAAAAGGAAAGGGACAAATTCATCTTTTTAATTTCTTGCTAAACGATGCAATTTTCTCTGTCCGCTACCTGAAATATTGTATTTACTCTGCGATTAATAGGATTTTTATAAATTTTTTCCAGTCTGTTACAAACGATAACTGTAAAAGTGGTTATTATACTATAACCTTGAATCTCGAAACTTATTAATTTAGGACATTAAACCATTGGTTCCTAATTTTATTATGCTGTGTATAGTTCTATTTATTACAGTTTTTTTAATCTTTTTTAATTGTTTGTCTGTTTCTTTTTATTTAGAGCTATTATGTAGCAACAAAAACTGTTTATAAAAGGACATACTAATTTTTAAAATATTCACTCATTCGTAGCAAACTCTATGTCTCAAATTTCAGTGATTTCGCCATATGTTTTAGTATAATTAATTACCAATCGGTGGCATTTTGCCCAAATTCGCCTCAAGTGATTTGTCACAGTCTATTCAAATAACACAGTTTTAAGCCGCGTGGGAGAATATCTGTTTTCTACCCCAACCTGTGTTTTCCTTTCCTTCGCAACCCTCAATTACATACAATTGTAACGTGCTAAAATCGATTTCGGATCTTTTCGTATCGAATTTATAGTTTTCTTTATTTACTCGTCATTTGTTTCATTAAAATAACTTATTTGTGTAAATCACTTAAACGTTCTGTATAGATTACATTGCTTTTAGTTTGTCAAAAGTTCATACTAGCGCGTATAGGTAATGTTCAGGATTCTGGTTAGTTTGCTGAATTACCGCTAGATAGTATCATTAATTTACATTTTATTGGAAATTGTGCATTTAACATTTTAACAATAGTTTTGGTAACAATGAATATGATAACAAAATTTGATTAAATAACGTGTTGAGTTCGCCATTTTGGGTGAAATAGAGCTTTCTTAAGAAGACTGTCTTCCTGTTTTAAGTGGAAGTCACCTTCGGATATAAGAGAGATAATTTCATAGTTTATGTATTTCTACATGTTGTTGAGGTAGTAAATAACGTCATTGGGCGGATATATATATATATATATATATATATATATATATATATATATATATGAGTTTTGGTTTCACAAAGGGTAAGCCTCTTGTTTTCTTTCAATCCAATTATAATTTTTAATTTATTTTAGTAGATGGACTCTTCGCACTAAACTAGAAAGAAAGAAAAACAAAACAAAACTTCTTGGAGCTTGTAACCATCCACCTTTAAGCTACAATTTTAGCTGATAAAGGTTTGGTTATAACCCAGTAGGTTTTGTGCCTTTTGCTCAGTCGGAGATTAAAGTAGGCGGAATTCATAAATATTATCAGATGTTGCTTAAAAAAATATAACTACAGATGTTCGCTTTACAAATTGATGTTGCTTCAACCTGAAACTAAACTGTTAACTAAAAGGGCGCCAATTCGGTTTATGGAAAAACAAGTATACCATGAATATAATAAACTTAAAAAAAATTGACAATAACAGGCTTTGTTTACTACCTTAATTTTGATTATAAATGAGAATATCATAAGCTAATGTTAGTAACGATTTTACTACCTAAATTTTGATTATAAAGAAGAACATCTTAAGGTTAGTGTTAGTAACGGGTATTTAACTTAAGTAAAACTAATTTATGGAATTATTAATGGAAATAAAATACCTCATTTTGTTCGTTCCGAAATGGCGGCTTGTGAATCACCGCTAGGAAAATTTCGTTGCGTAAATTTTACATGGGAGTTGACATAAAACTGGATTCGGATGCACAAAAATTCCCCAAATGTATACATTTTTTTGCGGGTTTAATGGATATTAAAATTCCACTTCATAGTAACAAAGGTTATTGCGTCATTATTGTTTGAACGTAAATAAACCGTAAAGTAACTAACGGTACAATGCAACTGGTTAAGTAATTATCCGGATAAATAAAATAAAATAAAACGTAAAGTAGAAGTAAATAAAAAGTGCCTGAAACAGCAAACGTCTCAAGCTCTATATAATAGTTTTAAATAACTTACCATACAAATTATACAGCACTTATTAAAAAATTTAACAAAGCAAAAATGGACGCACTACATCCACCTTAAAAATATCACCAAAAAAGGGTCGCTAAATTAGTCTTTGCGCATAAACATGTGAATCAAATGTGCAAACAATATGCGTACCAGTTTATTTTTACAATAATTAAATGCATGTTTTTACGCAACTATGATATGCAACACACGCTGCACGAATGCATGTTACGTTGCCTAAATAAACGTAAATTTTATTAACAACCATCAAGAGTTTGTTACAAGCTCGACTTACATCATAGAGGTAAAAATTATGGTGAGAGTATTACTTTGCACTTATTCGTGGTATATTTTTTTAGCTTCCTCTTTCTTCCGGTCATTCTTGCTTGCTTCTCGTTACAATTTTCAACTAGATGTACCGAGGTAGCATCGTTTTAACCTGTACTTGACTATACACACCGTAACCAAGGGTGAATCTTGCGGATAGCCAGAGGTAGGGGTTATTTACTCATCGGACAAGGTCAGACTATTCTAATTATACTATGTTTCTCTTATAACAATGTAAAAGTGGGTACAATAGACGTTTATAATCAACAACACTGCCTTTTTCGTATACAACGTACCGCTACAACCTAAAACCGTGTTTTAATAAACGATAACTCCACAGTCAACAGTAAATAGCTACCTTATTAAAATTTTCATTATTTACACTTGTTTTTAACTGAGATAAAGGTTATAGTGTGTGTTGCACACGAATATCCTTCACGATTCAGGAATTACTAAAACGTCTGTGATTTTTTGTATTAAAAACGATCGTAACGTTAATTGTTTTGGGGGGGGGGGGGGTTGGTTAAAATAGCCTAATTTCTGCTTACTGTTCTATGATTTCTAGAACCACACCCAAAAATTTATATTAATGTTTCCAGTGTTACGAGTCTTATCTGTTGTTTGCGCAGAAGCTGTTAATCTAGTTATGATCATATACCGGTTGTCCTCGTATTCTTGTCATGTCACTGCAGTATTTATTTAACAATTACTACCATAATTCTTTTAAATTACTCTTTTAGACTTAAGTATGTGTTTTGAAATATTTTACATAACTATATTACTATCGATTATTTATAAAGGGTTCCAGTAAATTAAATTTTTCGTTTGTGAAACAACGGCAAGTCAGTTAATCAAAAAGAGTTTAAGTCAACGTATAACCAGGTAGGTTGAATTTTTCCTTTCAGGTTAACCCTTGAAAGTACTTTGAAACAAACCAGGGAAGGCAGCTTTAAAGGTCTTTATCCTTTCAAATTTTTGTTTGCTCAAAAATAATTTCCAATATACAGATACAGAATTAACTTGCCTGCGTACGTGATTCGGTGGAAATATTAATTATTAATTGTGCTAAATTTTTGGTGGGTTTAGAAAGAATGTTTAAGGCATATATAATTAGCTTTCCTTGACCTGTGATGAATTATTAATTGTTAATTATTTATATTGATCTGTGATAACCATTTGGTCAAATCTGTTTAATATAAGGTTACCAGGGCAATTGTCGTTTGTTTCTTATTGCTTCCTTTCTTCCCGTTTCAAGCCCTCCGGGGCTCTCGCTCATAAAATCATGATTTTCTCTTATTAAAGCTTGTGGCGCTCAAAGTTTGTTTATTATATTAGTTACGTGTACTGCTACAACTTCTTCCTTCCGTCCCTCTAACCTAAATCAATCTAATAGTTATCTACGCTCCAAAACACCCACGCTATCCAAGTGCTCAACGGTCATTTGTCCGTTTAACTGAGTCACTAGCCGAGTTCACTCATTCATTTATATTTATGCTACGTGGTAGGTTAGACACGTGATAAAGGTATCAAATATTACGACGTATTGGTAAATATTGAAACCCCTTAATTATATTTTCTTGCGCGGTAACAATACGATTTCCTGTCGCTATTACACTAATACATTTTCCTCTATCCACTTCCTACAATACTAATATCCATATTTAATAGGAATACTCTAAAACTATTCCAGCCTGTTACAACGTTACTTAAAAAAGTTATCATTTTATTCGTATCTGCTGGGGGTGATTCGTTTCCGAATCTATAGGATTAATGGAAATGTTGTAAAGTTATTCCAGCCTGTTATAGCGGTAATTGTAATAAGGGTTATTTTTCTACAACCTTGAAAGAGTGGATTGGCCCACCTATACTCACGGAACTTATTAATTTTGGACTCCGTTGCAAATAAATTATTAATTCGTAGTTTTATTATGTTAATATAGTGCTGTTTATTATAATTTTTGAAGATTAATTAATGAATTAAATTATTCGTCGTATTTTTTTTATTTAGAGCTGCTATGTAGCAAGGGGAATATTTGGTGCTACTATAGCGTGCGGTCTACAGTGTAGATATAGTGTGCGGTCTATGGTAATAGAATTGTAACACAAGAACAATGGACCAGTATTTTTATTTTATTTATTTATACAAACATGAAAGCGATACTTGTGTCTAATAACTTCTACCACCACTGACACCTATCTATATAACGTACATCGGGGTAAGTGGAACCGGGAATTTCAGTACCTCTACTTTGACCTGACTAAATAAGAAAACCTATCTGTTTACCTTGTTCATATTTGGCAAGCCGACTGCAGAGACATTACTTTAAGGATGTACCAATATAGAAAATCATCATGATTTCCAATTTTGTTCTATGATTTTTTTTAATTTTCGGTGTCATTGGGTTACACTTGCCTCATACCACCGGGGCAAGTATAACCTACGACACTTTTTAGCATTTAGAATTGAAGAGTTTATTACAAAAAATCAAAATTACAATTTATCCTACATTATACGAATCAAATATGTTGAATCTGATTTTTCCTCTCTTATCTGTTGTAGGCGAAGGTAAATGCACAAAAATCTCACATTCGTTGATGATGCTTCTGTCTTCAACATGAGGCCAATGAAATGTTGATGTCTTCCCGATCCTTCTACAAAATTTCACTTCTAGACACGGTTCTTTCTCGGTGAGCTGGCCTACATACATCTTGACCTGGCTATCTCTGATGCTATTATCTTCGGTTATTTTCATAGTTTTTGTTATTTTGACTTTTTTTTGTAGCCTTTGGTTTTCGATGTCTTCAAGTTTAGCACTTCCGTCTTCTGAAGTGATCACCTCAGCACGTCCGCAAATTCTTTTTCTTCCGGTGGAAGTTTTTGGTGTTTGCTTAATTTGTTCTAAAAGCAACTCTTCGAATGTTTTTTTCTTAGGACTTGAAGATGTTGATACCTCACCCACACTTACTCTGGATGTTGGAACTGGTAGATTTTCTTCGACGTTTACTCCGGATGATGTTGATGGTGCTGATGGAGCTTCTTCTACGTGTAATCTGACTATTGCTGGTGTTGGCGGATTTACTTCCACCATGGTGGCTGTTGCAGGCGCTACAGCTGTGATTGCTTCTCAGTTACTATATTAGTAAATGCGGCTCTATCTGCCAGATTTTCTTTAAAATTAAACCACCGTCTATAATCTTGATGTTCATAATTCTCTATGGGAATTACAGCGTTACAAAATGGATATATTCCTGCTTTCTGAAATCAATGATTGATGATTACTGGATCTAAGTTTTTCCAAATTTTGGAAATGTTGCCCGCAAAAATAGATTTTGGTAGTTTGTACCCATAGTTCTTCCTCTGCCATTTTATAAGTTCTTCCTCCCATTTCATTTTTAAAGGCCGGAACACACTGAGGTCCATGGATTGAAGGATGTGGCTGGTGTGAGGAGGAAGCTTCAGAATGACTATATTTTCTTGTCTTAACTATTTGGACGAGCGAGAATCCAACATGGGAACTATGCCCATCGTAAATAAGAATAACTGGTTTTTGTTGGGGTATATTTTTCAGAAAATTGTTTTTGAAATAGTTTTCGAAGGTTTTCAGCCTCCATCCAACCATTTTTTGTGGTCGAATGGGTTATTCCTGTATACTCGTCATCCTTTTTTGCAAGCCATGTGTCCCACACACTTTTTCCTTTAAACAATATGCGGGGGTAATTTTTCTCCAGCAGCGTTTACCCCCGTTAACACAACGATGTTTTCTTTTCCTGACCCGCTTGTTGCTCTATGACCAGCTGTTCCTCTTTGGCCAACAGCTTTTACTCTACTCGGATCTAAGGGAACACTGGTTTCGTCTATGTTGTAAATTCTTGCTGGGGGAATATCTTTTACGACTTCTTTTAGGAGAGTAAAATAATCATCAATGATAAATGGATCTACACTCCTTTTTCTTGCTACTTCTACTATTTGTGGTTTCTTCTGGCTTAAGTTGAAGGTTTTTTTTAAATCGTGTAAAGTAGTCGTCGCCTGGTACTCCATTTTTAAATGAATATGGAATCTTATTTTCTTGAACGTAACGAGCTATTAGTGCCAATACTTCCTTTTTGGAAAGCCCGAAGCCCCATTTTTCCATGAGCTTTATGCTTTCGGCTATTATTCGTTCTTCCTCATAAGGAATGGTAGTGAGTCTCCCCATGGTGGAGCTTTTGATACCCCTTTGACCTTTAACATGTTTAAAAAGGGTGGATTTAGGGATGTTATAAGTCTTCGCTGCCCTGTATAACGTTAATTCTTGACTTTTCACAGCTTCAACGGCAGTTTTTAGAGTTTCCTTGGAGTATTGAACAGGCTGATTCTTCCGAACATATGTCCGTACCATGTCTAAAATAGGTAAAACAAATTATCATTGCGAAAAATTACAAGTACTTACTTACTTAATTAACGCGAATTCAACTGGGGCAAGTGGAACCTAACATAGGTTACACTTGCCCCACCCTGTAATTTTTAGGGGCAAGTGTAACCCATGCATGTTTCTTTATTGTGCATAAAATTACGTTATCCATGCGTTTAAAATGCAAAAAAGTATTGTTTATGAAGTACTTACTTGAATAGATTCAAATATTTCCACGAATTCCTTGGTCGTAGCAGACATAAACAACATACACGTGCTAGCTCACTATACGATGTAAAACGCTAACGATCACGCCACTGCCGAATTCGAACTATAAATGAATCGCTGCTGACTACATATACCAGCGGTTCCCAAACTTTTTGATGGTGTACCACCTAATATGAAATCCTACTTTCATGTACCACCAGTATAAAAATGATTAATCATCATTCCATTGGCAACATTGTAAAGTTTGTAAATATCAATAAAACAATAACATTTAGCCTTTTAAGTAGGTACCTTAAATTTAAAACAATGTTTATTTAGTTCTTTGTAGCTAATTGTAAATAAACAAAATAAAAGTAAACTTTTCATAGTTATAACGAATGCTTATTTTTAAATAAAAATAAAAATTGGGATGAAAGAATAGAAAGAAACTTTAAGGTGAAGAACAAGAACTGTATTTGGAAAACCATACATAAAAATCAAATATAAACACTTACAAGTTAATGAGAAGGATGGGCTTGTAGCGATTTGCTTAAAATTGCAATGTCTGGTTTTATTGGGCTTAGCATTCAGACGCAAGTCATTTTCAACACAAGCCAGTCTATTTCTGTATTCGTTTTTAAGGTAACAAAGAGAAGAAAACGCAGCTTCACATAGATAGGATGTTGAAAATGGGAGCAAAAACTTCACGGCTGGGTTGGCGATTTCACCGTAGTTTTGGCGTCGTTGGTTCCAAAAGTCAATCAGGGTAACTTTATCAAAAACTTCCTTCAAATCTGAGTCACAATTTAACTCCAACAGTTGCTCTTTTTCGGCTAATGAGAGATTCTCTGGGACTGTCATTTTGTTGATGTCACTAAACGGGTTTTTCATTCACAAATGATTTTCATAGTTTTCTGGGAAGTATCTGCTCAAGTTTTCCTTCAAAATGTTACAATGGTCACTGATATCACTAAGAACTGTCTTACCTAGTGAAAGCTCATTTTCTTCAACAAAACTGCTGAGAGAAGGAAAAAGCGAAACCTTGCCTTTCTGGCTTCATCATCTGCAAAGATGATTTTTTGTTTCAATGCATTAATTTTGTCACACACTCGAAACGGGGTGTTATAAGTACAGACTCCTGTTCACATCATTGAGTTTTGAGAAAATGTCAGCCAAGGAACCCAGCCGACACAGCCATAGTTCATCAGTAAAACGATCTCGTAGCTCAAAACCAGAATCTGTTAAAAAAATCAATATCTCGTGACGTAACTCAAAAACCCGAGTCAGCATCTTTCCTCTTAACAGCCACCTAACTTCTGTGTGGAGCAGTAGTTGTTTATGAATACGGTCCATTTCTTCACATAAATTGTGAAAAAGGAGCGAATTCAGGGCTCTGCTCTTAATAAAATTCACTCTGTCTTTACAGTCTCGTTCAAAACAGTTTTTAGTTGTGCAGGACATCGTTTCGTTACAAGCGCTTCTCTTTGAAGGCTGCAGTGAATATGTTGTGCATGTGGAGCTTCTTTTTTTATTTTAGGCACCAATCCACTATGAGCTCCTGTCATAGTTCCCGCACCATCCGTGCATATACCAACACATTTCTTCCAATCCATTCCATTCTTGAGCACAAACTCATTTACTTTATCAAATATGTCTTCTCCAGTAGTATGAGCTGAAAGAGTTTCACAAAATAACAAATCTTCACCAACTGCGTTTTTATCTTCATAGCGAACATAACACAAAAGTTGAGCCAAATTTGCGACATCTGTTGTTTCGTCCACTTGAATTGTAAAGTATTTACTATTGTTCATTTTCTTGAGTAAAATGTCTTTTACATTTAAAGCCATATCAGATATTCTTCTTGAAACAGTATTACCAGGCAAGGAAACCACATCGAGCTGTTTTCCCTCTTTTTCCCCTATAATTGTGGAAACAAGGTCTTTAGCTGCTGGAAAAATTAGAGTCTCTCCAATAGTATGAGGTTTTAGTTCTTGTGCGATTCTCAGACTAACCTTGTGTGAAGCTTCAACAGCCCTAGTGTTCAACCCCGTAAATGAAGTGATTGCTCCTTTATTCACTTTTAACGAATACTCCTTCCGTTTAAAAAACTCTAACGGCTTGTTTTTGAGACCTATATGCTTTGTGTTAAAATAACGCATTAAAAGTGATGGTTTCATCGAATGATTTGACAGAGTTTCTAAACAAATGACACATTGTGGGACAGTCTCACTAACATTTCCAGTATAAGTAAAACCAAACGATAAATACTTTTCATCATATTTACGTTTAGCTGATTTCTTGTTCTTTTCACAAGTTTGGAGCAAAGGCGTAGAAGTAGAGGAACAGCTTGGTTGCTCAACATCTGTGAGTACGGCAACAGGATTTCCTTTTTCCGGTGACAAAGTTCTTTGCTTTTTAGAACTACCAAACGTAGATCTTACCAAAACTTATCCATTTCAATCCGACAGCTAACACTTTATAATATGTTATTCTCACTGACTGATATAAAATTAATACAAATGTCTGCATAAAATTATAGATTACACTTACTGTTATTTATATTGAGCAATTACATTGAACTTGTGTGATGTGCACATAACAATTTACCTTCGGTAATTTAATAACACATGCTTTGCAAAGAATGTAATTATGGTGAAATGGGTAATATTTAAATAAAAATTGATTATGAACTTTGAACTTACCGTTATCACAGCAAAATAAAGTAGGAATAGACTCTTTTTTTAGTTTGCTTTTCGAAACCATTTTATTGTCTTTGCTATTATTTTTACAATTCCGTACACAACAGCAATTCACCATTTTTATATACTAAAAATATCTGACGTCCTAATATTATTAACACTAACGTATTTCGAAAAAACTCGCTAACGTTTTGATTAAAACCCTCATAAACAAACAGTGGTCGCCATGACACTGCTTGCGCCAAGAGGGTGCGCGAATTCTAAACTTATCCCTTCGAAACCGGGGAGTGATACTTCTTTGTTGTTGATATTCTCTGGTAGAATCTACCAATTTTCGAACTTCTCACGCGTACCACCGGCAACGTTCCTGCGTACCACCAGGGGTACGCGTACCACAGTTTGGCAGTGGCGAAACTAGGGGGGGTGCAAGGTGTGTCAGGCACACCCCAAGCAAGCCGTGGCACACCCCAGAAAAACGGAGCACTTCCCCATTTTTCATTCTTATCTTAAACTCCATCTAACAACTTAATTCGTTAATCTTAAACCATTGCGATAAACAAACGAGTAGTAATAGTGACATAGTGATAAGTACAATTATTAATTATTATTTATTATGTAAGGACATTAGAATATTCGTCATTCGAGCATAAGTTGTATCGGTGAAATAATATTTGTTTAGCTAAGCGGCGCGGCGGCGGTAGACTGCTGACTGTGACTGTGCTGCTCTTGGAATTGTTTTGGTTCGTGATACTGATATGCGTTGAGTGTTGATGCATAAACAATATAGCATGTATAGTTCACGATGTAGTAAACCCAACAAGCATAAAGACGCCGCAAAGATTAGTAGGTTAGATTAGTTTACATACAGTTTACATTAACATTCTAAAAGATAACTTTTTATAAAGGAAGCGAGACTTGAAACTTAGAAATAGTGTAACATACCGGAAATGGTGACTCATTATTCCGAACAATCTAGATGTATGAATCATAATTACGATCCCTCGGCAGATGCAGACAACAGCTTACGTAAATTATTAGTCATCGAACTTCTAGAAGATTCGAGAAGGATTGCTTGCGTCATCGGTACCTACATAAGCAACGCTGCAACGCACGATGAATTCATGGGGTTAGCACCTGTTATAGTTATGTTTAATATTTTATGTAATATTATTATTATTATTATTATTATTATTATTATTATTATTATTATTATTATGAGCCAAGTGCCAATATAACCTGTGTTCGGTGTTCCATGTTCTGAGTCTTCTGTGCTGACAGCACAGTGCTGTGTGAAATAAACCATCAAAGCAAACAAATACCCACTGCCAAGGCCAACTGCCACAAACAACTAAGGACTAAGGTAATTTTACTTATTTGTATGTTTGTTTTAGAGTATTATAAGATGTTAAAATTTTGATGGGTGAAAAAAAAAGGAAAGATTGCATCACAAGTTTCAGCTAATAATAATAATAATAGTTTAAAGTTAAAACTGCAAAGAGATTTTGATTTGTACTTTCTTTCACGCCTTTTACTTGTTTCCCCATCAGTGTCCGAGCAGTTAGCTTCGGTGTTTATAAATTTGTTTTTATTTGAATTTGCGTTGCAGATTTCAGATTGTGGGCGGTTTGAACATGAAGAAATTCAAAGACATACGATTGTTTTTGAAATCTGCCACAAATCAACCCAACAAAGATGAGACTGAGACAAGGCAAACGTCTACTCCAGTATGTGACTCAACAACAAATATTGAGATAGCTTGTGATTTAACACAATCTTCAAATTCAAATATAGAAAATGTTGGTGGAGGCATACGAGAAGATGTAAATAAAGCCGCTGAAGAAGGGCAAGGTAGCAAAGCATCCGATGTTTTTACATCTGCAGAAACAAATCAAAGAGGACGAAATGATCCAGAAGATCAAGATCTGGGAACTCTTGATAGTGGTCCTTCGCAGCCAAGGGGCCCAAGGGTTGTTTTTCCAAAAAGTTCATTTGGAGAATAGACGGAGATCGTTTTCGTCTCAATTTTTTGATACTTATCAGTGGCTTGAATGTAGTGTGAAGTTAGATAAAGCGTTCTGCTTTGTCTGCAGACATTTTCGGCATTCTGCAAATATTCGAGATTAAAATGAAAAGTTTTCGATTAATGGGTTTAGTAATTGGAGGAAACCAAGTGAGTCGCTGAAAAAACATAACACCTCTTTGGCTCACAGTGACTGTATGCAAAGGTTTGTAGGCTACAAACATTCCTTGAAGGCCGGAGATGTTCATAAGAAGCTAACCATACAACATGAAGAAATGATAATACAGAACCGAGATTATATGATAAAATTAATCGACATGATTTTATACTTGACACGTCAAGGGCGCTACTCCGAGGACACCGAGAAGACGCAACATCTACTAACCGAGGAAATTTTCTGGAGTTGGGCGAACTTGTGGCAAAACATGACCCGAATTTTTCGATGCATCTAGACAGACATATCAGTTATTGCAGTTCCAAAATACAAAATGAAATAATAAGCATCGCATCTCAACTTGTTATTGAACAGATTGTAGAAGAAGTGCGGTAATGTGGTTTTTTTTCGATAATGGTTGATGAAGCTAGGTGCTACAAACAAGAACAATTGTCCGTGGCAATCAGATATACCGTAGGCTTGGAAGTTGAGGAACGTTTTCTTGGTTTCGTAGATTGTTCTTCTTCTAGAGATGCCGAGAGTTTAAAAATACTTATTAAAAAGTATCTAAGTAAATGCAGTTTGTTGAATAACGCCATATTAATTGGCCAATCTTATGATGGAGCCAGTGTTATGTCTGGGAAACACCAAGGACTGCAAGCCAAAATAAGGGAGGATCATCCACAACCCATTTACTTTCATTGCTTGGCACACAGGATGAACTTGGTAATTGTCGACAGTTGTGCTTTGGTGTCTACTGCAGCTGCATTTTTCAACACTCTGGAGGCAATATACGTCCACTTTTCTCAACCCGGTCATCACTTTCATCTCATAAACGCCCGTGATGCTCTAGGTATAAAGTCGGGGGGCGAAATGGGAAGTCTTAGCAGTACCAGGTGGAGTTGTCGATATGAAAATTGCAAATCCCTTTTGAAAAATTTACAAGCAATTCGAAATGCTCTGAATGAGGAAATTGAACAAGGGCGAGACAAAAATTCTGTAGAAGCACTTGGAATACAGGCATCAATGATAAAGCCACAATTTATCGTTTGTTTGTTCGTCTTCTATTCAGTGTTAATGGTCGCAAATGTACTGAGTAAATATTTTCAGAGAAAAGATGCCACACTAGGTCAGGCTAGTGATATCATAGATAGCACTATAAGTAGCTTTGAAGAGAAGAGGAACAAATTTGAGGACCTGTGGAGTGAAATAGAAAAATTCTCAGGAGAACAAGACATTTGTTTGGAGCCTTTAAGTATTTCACAAAAAAGGAAGCAACCACAAAGGCTTAATGAATATCTATCTGACTCAACCCTGGGTAAATCATCTCTGATCGACATACCTGCAGAAACTACAGCTCCCGAATACTGGAAAGTCAACATTTACTACCAAGTCATGGACAACGTGATTGGCAATATGAAAAAACGATTTGAAAATCTTCCCCTTGCAAGATCGATTGATTCCTTTATGAAGCTAGATTTGGATCAAGCATTTGAGTTCGTCGCCAATTATCAGAGGGCCTTCAATATCGAAATCTCAACACTTCAAGCTGAAGTTTTAGTGATACGAAATGTATTCAAAAATAAAGATCTTGAAATCACGTTGGAAAATCTAAAAGTTCAAGTGAAGGGGGATCTGACTCCAAAATCTTTACAAATTGCTGTACGCCTTCCAATCAGTTCAGCTGGTTGCGAAAGAAATTTCTCCGCTATGAGGCGGATAAAAACATGGCTGAGAACCACAATGGTACAAGATAGATTTTCAAATTTATCACTTCTCTGTATCGAAAATGCTTTAGTTAAGCAGAAATTGTCGGCTGAACAAGTTCTCTCTGTTTTTATAAAAACAGATAGAAAACTAAAATTAGTTTGAAGTTTTTTTTATTCATACTTATATGTTATATTTCCTAAATAAAGTAGGTATATGACAAACCATGATGATGAAAACCAAAACTGTTTAAAATTGAGAGTGAAAACAAGACTGACGTAGTTTTCATGCGCATGCATCTATAAAAAAGTGGTGTGTACGGCCCAACAAAATTTTTATACGCACTCCTCCCCAAAAATAGCACGTGAGGCCTGGCCCAGAAAAATTTTGTAGTTTCGCCACTGCAGTTTGGGAACCTCAGACATATACTACAGCGCATCTGAAAGATGTTGGTGGGTTAGTGTGCAATAGGTGGCGTTGCATTACAGAAAATGATTTTAGCAGAATAAGGCTGGGATCCACTAGCCCCGGATTTCCACTTGCGCCGGTGTACCTTACAGTTTTAATATCATTTAAAAATTCGCCAAACAAATCACCATTTTTTCGCCACAACTTCCAACAGTAATGATCCAAATGAGATTGCAGAGGTTGATTTGGTGCACCTCCCATTTTCCTCATAATGTTTACCTTTGCATCCAGCCATGACCGCTCAATTGATTGAGTATTAGCTCCAGAGTCTGGATCTACATAGTTTTGTTGATGGTCGACTGTAAGGTGACGATAACCAAGAGTATTTAGCAATCTATATGCAGGCCATTCATCAGAATGGATCACTGATCCAAATTAGGAGGAGAAAATTCATGTAATAGGTACTTTAAAACTTTCTAAGTAGAACATATCCATATCGGTACGGTCTAGGACAACTGGCCGCCGCCAGCTGGCCGGCGCCAACTGGCCGCGGCTAACTGACCGCGAGACAAGTGGCCGACAGGACAACTGGCCACCGAACCAACTGGCCGCCGACTGCTTCTAAAAAACCTAATCTTACCTACTTTATAGTTTAAAGTTTTAAAGGATACTTACAACTACATACTGCACATGTGAGATAATAATATACAGTTGTATGAATAGATGTGTCAATACAGAACGCTTTAAGCACATGATAAATCAACTAAGTAAAATATCAGTCAAGTCAAAATGTGCCTAGAAAGCGGCTGTATTACCAAATACCAGCCTTGTCAATATTTTTGTGTTTTTAATAAATATTTTAGTTTTTTTTGCCCCTTTAGAAATTAGTCAACGACAATAAACATGCCATTAACATTCTAGAATAATGGCATACCGATCCCACAAACTACTTATTTGTGAAGATTTTCAAGTAACTTCCTATAATCGAATATTGTAGATTTATCCACTTTGTATTTTATTAGAGTTATTACTTCACTATCAGTTTGTTTGTTTTCAATAAATGAAATTAGCCATTTATTTATTTGAGGTCAAGTTGTACCTACTTACAGCGACGCGACGGCCACTTGTCCCGGCGGTTACTTGTCTCGGCGGCCAGTTCTCCAAGCGGCCAGTTGTCCCAGCGGCCAGTTGTCCCAGCGGCCAGTTGTTCCGGTGGCCAGTTGGCCGCGGCCATTCGGCAGCGGCCAGTAGGCGGCGGCCACTTGTCCCATTCCGATATCGGTAGACCTCACGCTATAATTCAATCAAAGGATGCCGTATTATTGCCATCGTGAGCCATACCTTTTTTAAATCTGAATCCAAATCCCAATCTAACTTTAACGACATCCAAATACGCTATAGTTACAAGACTTTTATTTTATTTTATAGAAAATCTACTTTTATATGTTAAAACCATAAAATGAATTTAACTATATTGTAGTTATAAAACCAGATTAACAAAATTCCAAAGCGCAATCATTAACGATACATTCTTTATGTGTCAATTAGTAGTTTTCAACAGTTTGTGGTCAGAAGAACATGTTAAAAATGCTTAATAGCCCAATAAATGTTGATTATTAACATTTATTTATACTTAATAGCCAATTAAATGTGTTGTAGCGCTAGATTAGAAATAAAACTAAATCAGATCACATTTAACCATTTTAGTTTTTAGCAATTTTGAAATTCTTTGTAACCTTTCTTTACGTTATATTTAAATTAATCAAAATAAATTGGGGCTTTCACTGCATTAAAGAAATGTCTTAATTGCTGAATATAAATAATTTTTATTTTCATTGGTTATAATCCATCGTATTTTACTGTATCCTTTGAAACGACAGATACTAATTAATTAACATCTTAAAATATTACGGAATAAAGCAGATTATTATTAAACATGATTCCATACTTTAATACATGCATAATAAATTTAAATTTTTTGATCTGTAATTTCCAAAACTTTATTACCCTCTAATTTAATTAAAATCCCACTTTATAACTGTTACTTGATATGGATTATAGGATAACATATCTTAATTACTTTATAATATGTAAATAAATAAATGGAAATGTCATGTTTTGCATTCGTTACCAATTTTTTTTTTTTTTATTCACTTATTTGAATGACAATTTATTAACATTCTTGTTAATGAACTAAAACAGAAGTTTGGCAAACTATTAATACGTGATTATTAATTTGGAATTAAATATTTAAGAAATTTGCATTTATGATTTATTTTAATATATAAGGAATTAAGGTTGTCCACAACGTTTATATAATTTGAACACAAATTAAAATATAATTAAGTTGTTAAAATTGGTTTTTAATTTCTGTTATGGTGGTATCCCTTTTTAAATCATCCAAATCTTACAAATTTATAAATACTTATCTTCTTTGGTTTTAAGTCGTGAATTTTCAAATAAATCATACAAAATTTGTGCCAATTTTTGTTTATCGTTACCTTAATGCAATTTGGATATATTTAGGCTTATTGTAGTATTTTTCTTCCAATAATTAAATTTTAGTGGATATGGTGATATTTTCTCCTGAATGTATATAATTACGAATACAGTTGTATATATTTTCATCGTCTATAATGCGTCTTTTACTACATCAATTTTTTATTTACACGCAATGCGAACCAATCATTTCATTTCCGTTCCGTCAACCTTGCAACATACACAGTCGTACTTTAAGTTGTTTTCCCTGCATAAGGTATGCAGCTGCTTTTAATTACATTTTTGTATTAATTCATTACATCTAATAGGGAAACTCCCTTTGCATTAAGAAAATTACGTATCGTTAGTAAATGAAGAGATATGGTTTTTTTTCACGTTAAAAGAAGCGTGGTTAATGAGGTCAGAATAGCGTGTATGATGATGCAATACGGTATCTTCAAGGAAAGATTGAATTGGAGATACCTTTTGTTACATATGTACTGCTAGTTTCGTTATCCCGCTTTAGTACCCACACTATATGTGTGCTGGTTGTGCTGGCCTTATTGAAAAGTGCTGGAAATTAGGTTATCTTACATGATGTTATGCCTTATAGTATTATCAAGAAATGAAGTTCTCGACAGCAATTCGTCTCGATATAAGTATTAACTTTGTGTTGAGTATAACAAGTCGGTACGTATCCTTTTTAGTGCAAATTACGTTTTTATTAAGTGGAAAAATTAGATGAATTCATATACTAACATTAAAGTGAAGATATTCTAATGTTGTTTCGGAAGTTTTAATACTGTTGTAGTGAAAGGAAACAGCTGACGTTGTTTAATGTTTTCTAAGAGAAAATCTATTTGATCGTAATAACCTTACTTCAGCAGCAGTTTGTTGACGTAGGTCAAAATAAACTTTGTTGTTACTTTGTACTTATACAGTATCAATTAAATTTCCACTTTGAAATAATTCTACGTAAAGATAGATTATATTTTATGTATAGTTTAGGTATCGATTAAGAATTAGTTCACTATCGTAAATCTTTGCGAAAATTTAAGTACTGTGTTACTTGATTTCATGCTGAAATAATCAGCAAACATTATTTTGTCTTATTAAATATACAAATCAATACAACTTTAGTGTTGTTTATTACGATTACATGTAGTATTAACATCATTCTCATTTTTGTTGTATTTTAACTATTTAACCTAAAATGAGTGGCTCCTGTCTTGCATAACCGATTACAGCTCCCTTGTGACCTAATCTCAATTCTTATTTTTATATACATGATTCAAAACTCAAAAATATAAGTATTTGGAATTATGAGTTCAAATCGTGAGTCTGCATTTTCAAATCTTAGATAAAGAGGGACAACAGCTGTATTTTACAATTGTTATAATGTTAATGTGATTAATGGTTAAGTTAAACTGTTTAGGTTGCACAAGCGTAAATATCCTAGTAGCCAATACTGCAATATATGTAACATATTCAAATAAAAACTATATTAGTGATAATTTCATAAATATCTGGTGTGGAATAACACCCAACCTATAAAAAGTAAATTGAAAGTAATGACACACACACTCACATAGCACACACATACACACGAACACGCACACGATTACGCACACGAACACGCACAAGTCCACAGACGAATACGCATGCACATACGCGCACCCATACGTACTCATACACACTCTTTCTCTTTTTGATACACACACATGCGTACGCGCAGTTAACACACATACGCAACACATGCCCCATACCACACACACACTCATGCACGAACGCCCGCATACACAGACAGCGCACACACGTACACGTACACAGACGCATACGCACGCACGCACGGGCACACACCCGCACCTACGCGTACCCATACTCACTCTTTCTCTCTTTTACACACACACATGCGCGCGCGCACTCAACACACATAACACGCACAAAACACACGCACAACTCACACGCGTGACACACACATACAACACACACACACACACACATGCAACCATAGCACCACACACACACACATCCACGCACGCACGCCCGCACACACGCATACATAGCGCGCACACACACGAACACGCACACGAACATGCACACGTACACAGATGCATACGCACGCACACACGGGCACACAAGTACATCCTCACGTACTCATACACACTCTTTCACGCACATATGCGCGCGCAAACAACACACATAACACACACACACAAACACATACAACACACACACACGCGCGTAGCACACAGACACACACACACACAAATGCGCACACGTACACAGTCGCATACGCACGCACACACGGGCACACATGCACACACACGCGCACCCACACGTAAGCATACACACTCTTTCTCTCTTTCACACACACACATGCGCGTACGTACTTAATACACGCAACGCACGCGCGACACAGACTTACAACACACACATACGCAACAGATGCACTCATACCACACACACAAATCCACGCACGCCCGCACACACACACGCACACACACGTAGCACACACACGATCACGCACCCACACGTACTCATACACACTCTTCTTCTCTTCTTCACACACGCATGCGAGCGTACACTCAGCACACATAACACACACACACACAAAATACACGCACAACACACACGCGCGACACACACATAGAACACACACACATACGCAACACATGCACTCATACCTCACACACACACATCTACGCACGCATGCATGCACGCCCGCACACACACACACATAGCGCACACACACACACAAGCATGCACACGAATACGAACACGCACACGTACACAAACGCATACGCACGCACACGCACACACACGCGCACCCATACGTACTCACACACTCTTTCTCCCTTTCACACACACACACACATGCGCGCGCACGCAACAACACATCGCACATACACACATCCACGCACGCATCCACGCACGCCCGTACACACACACGCGAGCACACGCACACAAGTACGCACACGAACACGCACACGTACACAGACCCATACGCACACACGGGCACACACGAAACACACGCGCACCCTCACGTCCTCATGCACACTCTTTGTCTCTTTCACACACACACACATGCGCGCGCGCACTCAGCATACATAACACACACAAATACACAACACACACGCACAACACACACGCGCAACACACACGCGCAACACATACACACACATACGTAACACATGCACCCATACCATACACACACACACACACACAAGTACCACACACGCACACACGACCACGTACACGTACACAGGAGCATACGCACGCACACAGGGGCACACACACGTACTCATATACACTCTTTCATACACACGCGCGATGTGATAATTCCATAGCTACGATCAGTAAGCATATCAGTCTGGCGCCACTCAATGTTTTATAGGTTGAATAATTAAAATACAACAAAAATTTAAAAAGTTGTACTTTAATACCACATATAATATTAATAAGCAATACAACAGCTGCGTTTATTTGTATATTTAATAAAACAAATTATCTGCTGATAAAATTTCAGCACAAGAACAAATAAAACAGTACTTGATTCTTAATTGAGACATAAACTATACGTAATATATAACTTATCTTTAAGTAGAATTATTTGAAAATGATGGATATGGAAATTATACAACTTCAATTTAATAACCAACTTTAGTTTAACCTATGTTAACAAATATAAATGAAGTAAGGTTTTTAGCTTAGCCAACATTATCAGAAGTCTTCTTTTTATTATATCAGTTTTAAAACTTCCGAAACAATATTATACCATCTTGACTTTAATATTCGTAAATCAATTCATCTAATTTGTGCACTTAAGAAAAACTTAATTTACACTTAAAGGGTACGTACTTACTTGTGGGACACTCAAAATAAGGTTAATACATTATATTGGAACGAACTGCTGTTGAGCGCTTCATTTCTTGACGATGCGATAACAGAAAACGCCAGGTAAGATAAGATAATTTCCAGGTCTTTTCAATAATACAGGTGAACGTAATGTATGCTCGTCTCAGTGGAACCAGCACAGATAAGTTGTAGCTACTAAAGCGGCGTAACGAGCACCATGCGTAACTAGAAGCCGGCGTAAGATTACCTCTTTCTATAGTTAATGATACAAAAACAAAAGGTATTTCCTAACTAAGCTTTTCTTCAAGATAACGGAGTTTCATCATCAAGCACGCCATGTTTTACCCCGTGACGTCATCCACTACGCTTTCTTGATATAAAATAAAACCATATATCATTAATTTCTTAACCTAAGGTTAATACAAGGGAGGGTTTTCCCTATTAAATATAATAAATTAATACAAAGACGAAATTAACAGCAATTGCATACCGTATACAGGGACGATAACTTAAAATACATTCACGCTGCAAGATAGATGAAACGAAATTAAAATCAGGTTCGCCTTGTACATAAAACAAAATTGGAAGTGGCTAAACACCCATTATGGACGATAAAAATATATACACGGATACTCGTAATTGTATACGCTAAGGAGAAAATATCGACATATCCACTAAACTTTAAATATTGAAAGAAAAAAAGATGCCTAAATATACCCAAGTAATGTAAATATACTCGTATTTACAAATAATAACATAAATTCAGTCAGAGTTATGCTTCTGGAATGAAAAAACAAGCACGAGTTGTAATTACATAATTATAGCTTTTGAGGCGTCCTATATGTAAAACGCCCGAAAATAGGAGCAGATTATATAAAATGTACAGAACGAACATAGAAACCAGTGACACTACATGAATATGTGAACTATTGTAAGTGATCTATAAAATGTGTACTACAAAAATTGTTATTACTAAGTACTTATCCCAGGAAACCTTTTCACTCACCGGGGACAGATGAAATTCATATGTAGAGAGCGAATTTAAAATCAGCGTCCTACATACAGGGCTACAGGGGTAAGGAACTAAATCAAAGGTTTGAATTTAATTTGTTAGTATATTTTAAACTATTTGGTTCATTTCGTGTTATACAGTATAAATAATGCATTTTCAGGATCACGGAAAATTTTGGCGTTTTGGTTCTACATCACATTGTTTCAAAGCCTCCTCCCACATTTGTAATACAGCCGCATCAGAATAACCTTGTTTACCCATGTGATTATCATAATATGATTTGCAGATACCCCAAATATTCTCAGTAGCATTACATTGGCAATGATACGGAGGTAATCTAAACACGAAATGACCAGATTCTTTAATAATGTCATCTACAACGTACCACTTCAGTTGTCTATGTTGTTTAGCAAGGTTCAACAAATCTAGCTTTAAATCCGTGTCAGCAAAAGAATTTTTTTTTGTTGTTAACCAGTTTCTCAAAAGTTGCTGCGTTCATATTGTCGTGGTAATCACTAGATTTGGATTTTGCCGCAAAAACTAAACTACAGTTTTTAATAAAACCATATTCATTACCATCGTGTAAAATGATTAATCTTTTCCCACTACTTTAACACTCCCCATTTTTTACACCTTTTAGTGTGTCGTCTTGTCAAGGTCTCTTCTGTGATCCCCTAGAAAGGGTCCACGTTTCATCTATATCTGAAGTGGTGAAGCCGATTGCATATTTTCATGGTATTTTTTTTAGGAACTGCACCGTGCTGACGCCACATTTGATTTTTCACAAAGTGCTCTGCTATTGCAGTCTTGTTTATGTTTAAATCCTATACTATGTAAAATCTTACTTATAGTTGGTCTGGATGCTGTCATTAACCCTTTTTCTTGTAATATATTACTAACTGTCTCCAATGTAACCACTTTCTTTTGGGAATACATGTCATAAATTATGTCTCTTATGGTGTGTTTTAGCCCATCTTGTATATCATCACTTTTACACTTATTTCGTGGTTTTCTGATAGTTTTTGGCAAATGAAATGTTCCGCTTTTTACTCTCGACGATTTTTTGTAACGTATTGAGGCTTCTGCGGTTCTTTTCTTCACTGCGGCAGCATTACACAGAGGACCATCATTATCCTTTTCGCGACAAAAATACTCATACATATTAAACACGAGTTCATGGCAACGTTCGTTTAAAAACTTTCCTGGAATTTTACGGTTGTTACAACAATAGTATACAAACAGTACTAAGTAAAATTTTAAATCTGTAGACATTACTTCATTATGTAAGATAATGATATATTAATGACCCTATATTCTTTAATGTACTTATTTAGAAACTAGTTAATTATAAGGTAATTTTGTAGTTGAAAAATATCACGAAAATTATTTACCATGTTGTATTCAATTTAATAACGTAATTGAATTCCAATTATAATTAAAAAATAAATTATATTATTATATTTTCAATTACGTTTTAATTTTTTTTTATAAATTGAAGGAATATAACATATTTCAGTAGTTGCTAGTTACAAACACGCGAAATAAAGTTATGAATACCACAGACAATTTAGTCTTTAAAGAGACGCCTAAAACAAATATTCTTAATATCTCCTTCTAACGCACCTGACACAAATGCAGATGTTTTAAACCTACAGTGTCCATCTTAGTTCACCGCCCGCAGCGACGATAATGTAGCATTCCATTCTCTCTGTTTCCAAATATTGTATGTTAGAACGAAATAGATACAAACTACGAGTATGCACGCCAAATAAAGCGCTAAGCCAAAAATCGCAATCATTCATTTTACGAACTAAAGTAAGGTAACGTTGGGACACGTATGAGTAACGCAACAGTAGCGTAAATAACTATTTGCTCCGAACGGAACTTTTCGTTTAATGTAACTTGAAAACTTGGTGTAAATGTTACGCCACTGGAATGTGTTAAGGTATTATTGAACGTTAGAAAATAATTGTATATGTACTTAGGATGGAGGTTTGAGTAGATAGGCAACTACTATTTCGAATTTCTGGTCAAAATGTAGACCTGCAAGAACGGCAGTATTTAATGTACGGGTTATACATGTAAAGGAAGTTTAAGGTAAATCACACAGTTTAGGTTTAAAAAATCGCCCACTCGGGAGACTTTTATGAAAAGTTGAGTTTAGTTTTGAATATTTTATTGAGTGAATTTAAATATCGAATTTGGGCAACTAAGAATGATATCACGTTTTGGCTAAAATTTTCAAAATAGCGTTTACGTAGATCCCGTTTCATATTTTTTCTCGGCAATACACAGTAACTGTTGTGCTAAGTAAATATTATATAAAAAAATCCGCACGATAGTAAAAGAAACTTTTAGAGCGATCCTTTCTGAGTAGAAATTTTACATATCGTAAATTAAAAATTAAGGCTATTAAATATTAAAATGTAAACTTTCATCATTATTACTCATATTAAAATACTTATCGTTTTTGAGTTTTTTTTCAAATTTCACAAAATTGTTTCTACATCTTTAACAATTTTAAAGATAATACTACTACTGACGAAGAAAACTGTAAGTGTTATCGAAACGTTTAGATTGTATAACTTAAATATACAAGTACACCATATAAAACCCAAAAAGAGTATTTTAATACGTATTAAATATTGTTAATGCTGCATGTAAATACATACGCGTTTGTTAAAGGCATTAAACGAATCAAGTGTATTGACAATTGGTTACAAAATGAATATTAGGTTTAGTTACAAATATTATAGAAGGCATTTAGCCTAATTATCTGTTGGTTGAATGGCGGAGGGTTTCGCGCCGACAGAGCTAAGTCCTAGTGGTTGACGTCAAGAGGCCGATTGCGCGCAAGTGTGTACAATTCCAAGCATTAATTAAAGGAGCTCTACCCCATTAATTAGAATACGTCGTTGAAAGAAGTAGGAAATTGATATGTAAGACCAATTTTCTGTATTGTTGTGCAGTGAAGGATTGATTGGGACGTAAAAGCAGTAGTACTTTATTCAATTTCTGGGTGTTTTTTTATACAGGAAGGATCACTAAAGTTCAGTGTAATGTATCTTTTGTTATATTTAGCTACATTTATTAATGTCGATTTTAAATTAGATTTCATTTAGACAAGCCGTTACAAAATGTAATTGTTTTCCTTTCGTTTATTTAATTGCAATATACAATACAGTTTTCAGTTACTGTTTATCACATTATTACTCATTTATTTATTTTTATGAAAAAATAAAAGTTTCAACACAGGCAAATCACACTTGTACGCGTTTAGTATATTAACTATAAAACTTTCAAGCAACAATATTAGATGAAATATAACTACAATTCAAGCACACATGGTCACGCTTGATTTTTTTTGTGAGCCGAGATGTGGACACAAACGGAAATATCAGACATCTCTATGCGCACCAACTACTAATGGTTATTAGCACTATCCGTCACTAGAATTTTTACCTACTAAAGGAATTCCACCTTTAGTAAGAGATCTTTAATGTGTCAATCATGGTATTTCCACGAGACCTATCATTTTACTTCCTATGCGAGGAGTTCTTCAGTTTTTCTCTGTTTTAGAAAAACGGGTACCTCGACCAGGTTAGAACCCATGCCACGCCGCTGAAAGCACTCCACCACCGAGGCAGCTACGCTTGTTTTTATTTTAGAATATAGATCAGTAAATCAAGGTTTTATGCACATTGAACGAAGACATTATTGTTTTTAAGAATTGGCCTATTGTTTAGTGGCAGTACGTTTCTGTTCATAAATATACTATATTCAGAATAATACATCTATAAATCAGTAAGGATTGTTAGTGGTATGGTGCTTGTGTTCACAAAAAGTACCTAACGTAACTTATTACAATCAAAGTAAATTATATGAGGTTTATACAGGAAATTCGGAGTTTTTATGTACCAAGTAAGCCAACATCTTGTAGTCCACGATCTCGCAAGATTAACATCTTGATTAGGATAAGTTTAGATCTACAAGCAGTTTTAAGTCAAATTTTAGCCATTTAACGTCTTATTTCGACCCCGCCTGTCTGTATTGCACTCTGCTTATTTTTATAAGCACAACACGCCGCTAGAGCGGTTTGGTCGTATACATTAGAACTAATCCTGTTATTGTTTAATACATTGTTTGATATGGTTCTACTCCTGCGTTTGAATTGAATCTGTGACACAAAATTAATCTAGTGTTACTCAAGAATGAGAATAAATTATAAAATAATTCGCAATCTTGTTGCCTTTGTCAATAATCACCCAATTCCTACAGGCTATCGTGCCTATTGCCTAGCAAGAAGTTTTTCAATATTTCTTCAAGTATTTTCAATACTCTCACCCTTTTGGTGTAGTACTCACTACTTATCACCCTTTTTCTTTTTTTCATTCTAATAAAACGTTTTATTCCTGGTCACGTGTACATCAGAACCAACTGTCTATATTATTTTGAGAATAATATAGACTATCACCGAGAATATTTGGCAGTAGCTTTTGTTTGTGGTGGCCTACGTATTTAATACAGTTTTATTCCTGTGTTCGGATTAAATGTGTGAATCAAATCGAATCAAATAATCTAGTCAAATAAAAATCGAGAACAAGAGTAAAGTTGGAAATACTTAGACTGATTTCCTCTCGAGCTTGTTACCATTTGACGATAGCCTGCGAACTCTCGTATCTTTGAGTAGTAAAATATTAGTGTTCTCAGGATACACAGACTTGGGTAGCCATTTTAAGGAGAGATATCTTAGGGGTAACACTATTGTAATATAGTCAAAAAGAGAAATAAAAAGTAAGGAAAACAGTTACTGGCGAACAAATCAAGCAATTAACTTGCTCCTCCAAGTATCTATTTAATAGATTCGTAACTACTTAGTCTTAAAAAGAGGAAACAGATAAAAACATAAAGTTAAGCAGCTGCGTTTCATTAAAATACAAACGGATCGAAGATTCCGATATCTACGTAGTTTCTTGTTTACATCTCGGCGATGGTCTAAAAGATAAATTATTTAAATAACAAGTGAACACAGTTAAATTTTAATATTTAAGTCTAAACAGGGTTCAATACATTCGATCCATCATCTCACTGCAGGAAGATCTGTAAGTAATTTGCTTGTTACGAAACTTTTAAAATAAACACAATTATCAGTAATCATAATTAATGAAATAAATCGAATGATATTGTTTTTCCAAAACCACTATAATTGTATTGTTTCCCGGTTTTCAACGATGGATCTAAAAAAAGAGAAAGCAACAATTTTAAAATCCAACGTCTACCTATTCTGTATAGAGAAAAAGATAAGTAACCGTTCGATAACGTATCTATAGGGAAAAAAATATGTCATCAAGCAAAATACCGACCGACACTACACCGACCATGCGCACATCGCCTTAAACCGTATTTGGTACACAGATCCGAATATTTGGCAACGACTAGAGCGCCGACCACGTCTACATTGTCAAGAACACTATGGCGACGATTTCGCAAAGGACAAATCACCGACCATGCCCACATTGCCAATGAATACTACGCCGACTGTGTCATTTAGCAAAGGACAGAACGCCAACCCTGCCAACGGATACTACGCCGACAGTGGCCACATCGCCGAAAACCTTACATGGGACACTACAGCGACCGAGCGCCGACTATGTCTAATTCGTCGACAAACACTACGGCGACTATGTACACAACGGACAGATCGACGACCACGTCCACATCGCCAACGGTCACTCTAACAACGGTGGTCATAACGCAAACAATGTGGGCTTTATTACTTTTTCACAGATTTTACTAAGTAGAAGTATAAATCAATATCAAATTATATCGAAAACACGTTATTTATTATAATTTAAAAGGCAATATGTCTGCACTGTTCAGTAATTAAACACAGTGCTTCTCAGAATAATTTTAGATCGTAGATATCTTAGAAGAAGTTAACGAATGAAATTATTTATTAAAGTTAATTTACCTCACAACGGTTGACTTCATTACAAAACTATAAAGAGTTGGTGTTTGCAAATTAAACCAACTTTTAAAAGCAAGCACCGGAATTAGTAACAGTTCCATCATTAAAAAAATTCAAGAAAACGTGTGTGGCCGCGTAACAACGCGTTACTTCGACCTTGCTAGTAAATAAAGTCCTTACGGAGTAGAAATTTCTACCAAATTGCATTGCCATGCTTGAATTTACATTAAATTTCTTTATACAGAAATGTAACCGATGTTAAGACACCAAAGACAGTTACAATTTCCACGGTACACGAGTCACTGTTATATTTTGTCAATGTAAACTGACAGGTAAAGCGATTAAGTAAACAATAGTTAACAGTTATTGTATAAAAGTTACACACATACTTACATAGAGACTATGCGCTTTTGTAAGAACTCATTCATTTAAACAAGTTTCAAAATTTTAGTTAATGTGCGCCTGGCACGAATAATCAAATAGTTAGTTATCATAAATTCATTGCCTCGACAACCAGATGCAATTGATGTACCTGTAGACTAACGTGCTTCGATGTTCTCAAAGAAAGGTCAGGCAAAAGTATATCGCTAGTTTGTAGATGATGGGATGAATTGTAATTTCAGTAAGAATCGTAGAAGTTATTTTGCGAAGAAACCTCAACACTGTTATCATCATTGTACAGGAAATAGTACAGAAATCTCCAGAAAAAGAAAAGTCTTAAAGCAATTTCAGATATAAGATTGATTAAAGAAAACGTGATAAATTGACTTACCACATGGCACAATATATATCACGAAAAACATCTTAATTTCCGGGACAAGCTCGATAAAACAGGAATGTATAGTAGTCCTTGTTCAATATAAACAGTGGGTTGGATTATATCCCAATTAATATGGGTCGTTTACTTAAAATTAATCAGAGATACATCCATTGCACGTGTTTTTCAATTCACCATAATTTTGGAAGATTTGATCTCCTATGAAATTAGATTATAATTATTACCGCTAGGTGCCATACATTTTTGTGAAATCTGTTTAAACACTAGTATTTAAATTTTTGGAAAAGTCTCTCAACAATTTCCGAATCTATACATCAATTTTATTTGTAAATGTTTTAATGTTCTATTCTCAAAGATGGGTTCTAGTAATAAACAGACACTGCATTATGAATTCTTGCACCATAAATGAGCACAGACGGTACTTTCTTTTCTGAAATCACTCGCGTGCGCTTCAATTGAAAATTTGCGGATAAATCTCGCATGCCTTCTTATTTTTTGTTAGCACGCTCATGCTTATGATTAGTAATCACTTATTTATAGATTATATATATATATATATATATATATATATATATATATATATATATCTTAGTCGTAGACTGTTCAGGAGTCCTTCTCCTCTTCATCCCTGGTCAATCCATGCTGTTGGTGTTGTGATGTTTTGTGTTATTGTATAGTTTACAATCATGAGATGTGGTTATTTTTGGTGTAAAAAAAAAGAAGATTTATTTGAATATTTAATAGTGTGTGTGTGTGTGTGTGTGTGTGTTGTGTAGTGGGGTGTATCGTGCTTAGTGTGGTTAATCCGATTCGTTGTCCGGTTTTGTGCTAGGTCGTCATCGAATAGATGCGGAGGGCATATGGGATGTTATCTAGGCATTCTTCTATCTCCTCGGGGAGGCCGTCAAGGAGTTGTGTAAGGATCGCGGGGGATGCTTGAATTTTAATTTAGGTTTCCTTCGTGGGAATTGGGGGAAAACGGTATTTGTAGGGAGTGGTAAGGATATCTTTGGTTGGGATAGTGTCGTCGAAAATTCTTTTATGCGCGAAACTTTTCTAAAGTGTTTGGATTCTGTGTGTGATTGGTGGTAGGTTTTCGTGTTGGCATGCCTTCTAAACTTACCTTTTTTTAAAGACAACCGCGTCCATTTTGAAAACGTCAACAAATATTAAGCCGCTAATCAAAACCAACATGTCACATAACTTTGTCCATCAAAAAATATGAAACGAAGCCAATGCAAATGAGAATCCGTCTATTTAAGCCATCTTCAAATTTTTCTTAAGAAAAACGTAATAACTCTCTGAAATTTCCAAATTCGACATTCATATCCATTCAAAACAACATTCAGAACCAAACTCAAATATTTATGGAGGTCTCACATACGCGCAAAGTCTTTCCGCAAAATTCAATAAATTTCAATACTGCTTGTCCTTGAATCATAACTAAAATTTTCCACTGTGAAATCCCAACCCATTTATACGAATAGAAGCCACACAGTAACACACGTTATCGTCTCAATTGGAGTTTTACTAAGCTATTATTTCTTACGGTATTTAATTCATTCAGCTTACAATCTTTTACATATTCATCGCTTTATCAAAAATTTCAATGGCGTGACAAGTACACCAAACTTAAAAGTCATATTTAAAAACAAATTCTCCCTTACAAAGACACGTTCATACAATATCAGAAATGCGTTATACGCACAACGCAACACTTAACTACATCCAGTGCGTCAAAATAATCTCACAAAATGAAGATTAACTGTTTAAATAGAACTCCACATACTACGCTTCAAAATATTGTTCTTATTATGGATATGTATTTATTATTTAAACCACGGTTACTCATAAAATTGCATTACTCTATGATGATAAGTGATTATGCTTTAAGAATTAATTGAGATGTCAAAATAAATTTAGGTAATATTAAAACGCAAGTATAAGCTTGGTATTAATGTAACACTTTGATATACGTATAAAATCAATTATGGAATCTAATTTTATTTTAGTAAGTTACGGCTAGATCTTTAAAAATGAAATACTATTAAACTGTGTTGAAGATGACAAATCAGAACACCTTCTAACGTACAAAGGCTAACAATGAAAAATTCTTCATAATCAAAGATGTTTATGTTCTGCCGATATCATTCAAAAACTACATAATTTCAAAATTGCAAATGGTTAATGGTTATATAATGGTCAGTTTGAATGGTTCACTTTTTACAAAAGTTCCTCTAAAAGAAATTAATACATGTATTAATCATATTTTTCCAAAAAAAACTACATAATTTCAAAATTGCAAATGGTTAATGGTTATATAATGGTCAGTTTGAATGGTTCACTTTTTACAAAAGTTCCTCTAAAAGAAATTAATACGTATATTGATCATGTTTTTTCCAAAAAAACATCATTCCTTTTCAGAACGGTCTTACAAGTACTTGTTTTCAGTGAAATAGTAAATTCTATAAACAGCGAGATGGTGTAGCCCCTATAGCCCTATTGTGACTAATTTTTACATTTAATGTTTGGAGACATGGAAAAAAAGCACTGCATGAGATTCTAGTTCTTATAAATGGAATTTATCCACACATCCAGCTTATCATGGAGAAAGAAACTAATAATTCACTATAATTAAAATACCTTGTAACAACCCATTTTGAGTTGTACTAAAATATACCGTAATTTAGGTTCTTCATTCATTTAGTTGTAAATATAAGAAAAATTTTATTTATTAATGATTTGTAAGTATAAGGTAGGCAACTTAATTTGCATTTGGTGTAACTTAAGTGAATATACTTCTTAATGGGTTATACTCCCACTTTAAATTATACTAAAAATTAAAACATTTGCTCTTTGCAGGCGCTTTTTTTTACTTTGATTTACACTTTTATTACTTTTACTTTTCTACTTTAATTACATTTTAAGTACGCATTTAATTTTACTTTTGCGTACGCTTTCATTTTATGATTGCAATTTTGCATTTGATGCTGATCTGAACGTGGATCCCAATTTTTATCTGAATTTCGAGAAAATGCAATAAACGGATTATTCAATTTCATGAAAATAAATTTATAAGAAGGAAAATTCCATTTTTGGGTGTGGTTTACAACGTAAAGTATTATTTCGAGATATTGCGCAATATTGGTGCAAAGATGACATCACCTTGGTTGACATTTCCGTAATCGTTTAGATACCAGAGGTTATTAAAAAGTTTTTGTACAAAATTTTACGAACATTATAATATATAACAATTAATTAGTAATTTAAGGCTATAACTAGTTTTAAGTATATTTTATATAACTCTATCATTTTAACTGTTAATAAACATAGTTTGCATATATTTTATTTTTTTACATTTTGATAAAAAATTTTATTGTAAACAACCTCGGTTTAGTTATTCCGAGCATAATAAGAAAAATAACTTGGCGTCCGAGAACATTTTATTAGTGTTACATTGCATTTTTTTTTCTATTGATGTTCAGTAATCTAGCAGAAATTGTGGTAATTAAGCAAATCGAAAGATTGAATCACCCTCCTTTAATTTACCGACTGAGTGAAAGGCATTATTTTTGGTGAATGGTTTGTATTTCCAGTTAGTTTAACGATTTGTTACGAGAAAATTTTACACTTATTTCTTTATTATATTATTAAAACACTTAATATACCTATTACCATCACCATATATTTATAACCTAGCGTTTGGGCTTTTAAATAGTATGTTTTGTATATTTATATTTTACGCAAGTCTATACGTTTCGATAACAGTTACAGTTATCGTCCTCAGTAGTGGTAATATCTTTAAGAATTGTTTAAGATAGATAGATACCTTGTTAAATTATGAAACCATCATCTATGTAAAGAAAATAGTGTTATAATCCGTTAGTGAATTGAGCAAAAACAAAAATGTGATCGTAAATTTTTGAAAGATTTTGTTATTCTGGTTATATTGGACAGGCACTTAGGAGCTTTGATATTAGATACAAAGAACATATTAGATGTTACAAATATAAATACCCAGACAACTCAAATTATGCTAAACATTTAATAGTAAATAATCACCTTATGACTTCACGAAACAACACTAAAGACAAATCTATGGATGAAACCCTACTTTTTTATTTTTTCTGGAAATTTAAAAAATTTGGTGGGGGGAGGATTCAGAATATAATGAATAACCCTGCACAAGATACACTGTCGTTGACAAGTTTAAAAATTCTGAAATGTGTTTTAGTTATCCCACGCAGCCTTAATGTCGATTGTGAGTTATTTATGTCTAATAATAGCGAATAGTCATAACAGATAGAATAAAAATAATTCCATAATAAATTACCAAAGATGACAGCTAATTTTGGTAATCTCAAATCCTTATTGATGTACATACTAATTAAAAACAGGTTACGTGGCATTCTAATTAACCAATTAATTATCAGAACGATAATTCAAGTATTTTTTCAATAATAATTCCAGTGTAAGCTTTACATTATAATAAGCTTACCAGATATAAATAAAACTAACAGTTTGCATAGTGTGAATTGATGGTAATAAATCAATGAATCTGATAAAATAAAATTTATTAAGGACACCATTCCAGGTGTTTCATTTCTTTCTAGTCACATTCTAGATAAACGGTTAATACAAGAAGTTAACAATTTAGAATGTATATCCAAATATTTAATAAAAGTGGTTAAAAAGTAAAGATACGAGTTTCCACTAAATAATAAAATTCTGCTTTAAATGTTCTATATTTACGAAGAGAATGGTTTCACTATGGGCAGTCCAATTTCACCATCATTTACATAGATTTTTATGACTAACTCGGAATCGTTTAATAACCCGTAGACCATATGCAAGATTGTTATAAATTACATCCGAAAACTAAATTTACTTGATCTATTAACCCTTTAAAACTAATAGACACAACCAATATTAATTTTTACTATGCAACAGCGTTCTGGCATTAATAATAATTCATGCTATAATAAACGACACAAAGTAACATCTAGTAAAGCGAATTTATCTGCCTTACAATTTGCCTAAAACTCCTTCTCTTTACATTACTGGCAAACACTTATGGGGCACTGAACTTAGCTATTGGTCATCGAAGGAACCTATTTTGCCGCGCCCACAACGATTTTGGCGTACAAGTATAGATTGTGGGCAAAATTTGTTCCAAATCCCAAGCAACGCTTATAGACCACATATTTTAACTTTTGTTTATCGAGAAAATCCATATTTGTCGCGTCCTCAGCGACACTGGACTATCTACATACATTTTGAGCAAAAACCATCCCCAAATTCTGATCAGTACTTATGGGTCACAGAATATAGTTCATGCTTATCCAGGCAATTAGTTGTGCCGAGACTTTAACAAAATTGGTGTATAAATATAGATTTTGGGCAATATTCACGTACACAAAATTATCTTATGTTTCCCAACCACATTGGTCTTCCTAAATGCTCACCAACACTCACAGAATTTAGCTTATGATCGTTGAGAAAATCATTTTTGCCGCGACTCCAACGAAATTGGTGCATAAAAGTAGACTTTGGGCAATTTTCAACCCAAATCTTGACCCAAACTAATGGCCATAATGGGATTTCATTGTACCGTGTACTAAATGACATTAATGTATTTACAAATGCTGACTAACGCTCTTGGGTTAGAGAATATAGCGTTACCGAGGGAATCTATGTTTCGTGTCCTGAATGGCATTAGTATTATTTACCTAGATTTTCAGCAAAATTAAGCCTAAAGAATAACCAACACTGATAAAATTTAGCTCTCGTTATTGAGAGAATCTATTTTGCCGCGTTCTTGACGATATTGATATAGGTTTTGACAAAATTCAGCACAAATGCTTATTACGGAATTTAGCTTGTGATTAACGAGAGAATCTATTTTGACGCGTCCTTAACGACATTGGTCTATTTACATAGATCAGACCAGCGAAATTGGTGTATAAATATATATTTTGAGCAAAATTCAACACAAATGGTGCCCATGACTAACGCGTCACAAAATTTATCTCTTGGTCATCGAGGCAATAACGAAATTAGCCTTTAAATGTTGAATTTAGACAATATTTGACCCGAATGCTTACCAACACGCATGGATCAACATATTTGGCTCATAAAGGGAACTCATTTTACATAGATCCCAACAAACCTTGTATAGATGTAAATTTTGTGCGACATTCGAGAGAACGCAGATTAACACCCATAAACCAGTCTACTACGACTTCACAAAAAGGACCAATTCCTGATAGTATTATAGCTAACCCACTTCTGGCTTAAATAGAGAATTTACAAATGTAAGAAAGATATAGATAAACAGGGAATTACAATATGTAAGAGAGAACGCGTCAATGTCAAGGCCACGCTCTTGGAGAAAAATTTTAAACTCAAAGTTACGCGGTGTGACCTCTTCAAGATCAAATTTCATTGACCTCTAACGGTGTTATACTAGAATTCTTGAAAATCTAATAATTGAACCAGTTTCGCGAGTAAGTCTTAGCCTAACGTTCATTGACTTCATCAAAGTCATCTACCAAGAAGCAAATTCCAAAATTCATTACACTTTTCAAAGTTACTGATTTAGCTGGGAAACAAACCGGAAGGTGTGGCATTACAACCTAGAAATCTAAAAATAGGAACACATCTTATTGACCTTGCTAAAATTATTGAAGTTTATTAACCTGGTCTATTCTTATAAATCTAAAAATATAACGAGTTCTTAGAAACGGCAGATGATCTTATACCAGTTTATTGGGCTGGGAAAGATATGGGGGGGTTTATTGCCTTGTCTCAAAGATATTTCCACAGCTGTTCGAATTATAAGGTTCATTAGAATAATAATAAGAATGGTGCAACCCAAAGCTAAGTGTATATATGTGTGTCTGTATGTGCGTGCGTGCGTGCATGTGTTTGTGTGTGCGTGGGTGTGTGCGTGAGTGCGTTCGCGTGCGTACGTGCGTTCATGTAATATATATATATATATATATATATATATATATATATATATATATATATATATATATATATATATATATATATGTACAGTGTGTTGTTTGTGCCCTCAGACATCTGGTAACCAACAAATAACGGTTTTCTCTGCTACTACTGCTACTTATACCAAATGTGCTTCTCTAGGTGAGGTCTATAAGAAATGCGGCAAATTAATACCTACTCGAGTGGGTGTATTATAAAGTATCAAAATGGAAAATTACAATTTAATTGGAGAATACATAATAATAATGAGATAGAAGAGTCAACGGCGTACCATGGGGGTCTCACATACTGTAACATTAATATTAATATACGTGAAATCAAATTACGCACGTCAAAAATTCTTTCATGGATTAACATGTGCTTGAGTAATTTTTTGATCATATCCTGTTTATATTGGAACCTTGTTAAAAGAGTTTGGTAACATTATTTAGTTTTCATCAGTAAAGGTTCTTGTTGTTGTGTTGATAGGAATCAGGTTTTGTTCTCATTTCTAGCTGTTTTAATCCTGATTGTTCAGTAAAGTATTCAGTTGATGAGTTGTATTTTTTTTTCATTTGGTCAGGGTAGTCCATTGTGAAGTATGTCTGTTCTTGAATGTCCAGCATGTGTAATTCTACGATGTTATTCTAATTTACTCCGTGTTGATTATATTTCCTCTTCTTTTCTTCGTAGGCCTATCTTTATCGATATTCCATAAATTTTATTTGGTTGTTGATTAGTTTAAGACCACGGCAATTAACTTCTAGTAATATAGAAACCATTATTACACATAAAAAAATACTTTTTGGGTTTTTTTATGGTGTATTTTTATATTATAGAATCTAAACGTTTCGATAATACTTACAGTTATCTTCGTAAAAAAAAGATAAGTATTTTATAGCCTCTAGCAAGTTTAATTTATGTATAAGGTGGTTTGATCCTTTATACTTTTTACTAAAAAAGTGTAACTTGATTTATTTGTATAAGACGGTAGTTAAAAAAAAGCAACGTGTTTCATTCCCTTTCCAAGGGGGAGGGCGTGTTGCTCGAGCTTTTCACGCTTCTTCAGCTGCAGTGATGGATTCTCAGCATTCATACATATATTACGTAATGTGCAACGGAGGGATTAAAGATGGGTGCAGTCAGGAGAAGATCGGAGGAACGGAGTTAGGGTTCTGAAGGGGAAGATACTATCCCAGTATTCGCCTAAATAGCCGCACATAATGTGCGCATATGCAGTGATCATATGTTATATACAGTATGTCGTACTTAAGATAAAAATGCCCTCGCATTCATACTATTTGAAGGAGTACAATTTTAAACAGTTTTTAAAGAATAATTAACGCAATCTAGCTAATAGTCGTGTATTTAAAAATCAATTGTACAAGCTTTATAATTCAATAATAATTGTAGCAATCCTCTTCAGTAAAAATAGAAATAAAAATGTTCCAAATATTTGTTAACATTGCTCTGTTTTTATTGCGGAGAATATTTGTTGCTTCTGCTATTACTGTTGAAGCGTTAGAGCTCGTACAATTTAAATACACGACTGTTGCCCAAAAAGTTAAAAGTTCATTTTCACATTCAGTATTATGTGTACGGCGTAAATTTTTAAAATATTAAGAATGTGAATTTTCTCATTAACTCGGTACGTAGGGTTTATATAACTTATGATAACTCTATACGGAATTTATATGTGTAAGAGACAGATAGATAGGGAATTTCAACAAGTGTGAGAGTGAAAATGTGTCAAGCTCATGGCTACGCCCTTTTTAGCGGGATAGTTAACACGGTGATCTCTTTCAAGTCAAAGTTTATTGACCTATAGGTATGTCGTATTACACTCCTTACCAATCTAAAAATAGAACCAGTCCTGAGGGGTCTTAGCTCAAAGTTAATTGAATTCATCAAGGTCACAAATCGAGAAACAAGCCACAACGTTCATTGACCTCTGCAAAGTCACTGACGGAACTGAGAAACAAATCGGAAGAGGTGTAGCGTGACAACTCCTAGAAATCTTAAAAGAGTCCATTGACCTCTTCAAACCGCAGAATTAGGTCATGGTTCATTGGTCTGAACCGAATGCTGGCTTATTCTTAGAAATCCAAAAATAAAATCAGTTCTTGGAAACAGAAGGTATTAGCCAGAAGTTTATTGATCTAGACCGGATATGAGGGTTCATTGTCCTCTATCTTAAAACTATATAGTTTATTATGATAATACCTAATGATGATGCAATGCGTAGTCAAGTTAACAAGTCGAAATGTGTTATTGCTCAAATTTATATATCTTCATTATAAATAGCAGTAGTTCCTTATAGAGTAGTTGCGACATGGATCTATTCTGGTTAAACCAAATTTTGTGATCGGGTAGTGGTAGAAACGCCGAATTCTAAATGTGTGTAATTTTAATGTTTCGTGAAGAGGAGTGTCTTAGGTTTTCTCCACACTTCAAGTTCTTCTAGATCCCATTTGAATTTATTTATCTTGCACATTGTGTTAATGATCCGTTCATTATTCTTTAAAAACTGTATAAAATTGTACTCCTTCAAATAGTATGAATACGAGGGCATTTTTACCTTAAGTACGACATATTGTATATAACTTATGATCACTGCTTATGCGCACATCATGTGCGGCTATTTAGGCGAATACTGGGATAGTATCTTCCCCTTCAGAACCCTAACTCCATTCCTTCGATCTTCTCCTTACGCACCCATCTTTAATCCCTCCATGCACATTACGTAATATATGTATGAATGCTGAGAATCCATCACTGCAGCTGAAAAAGCGTGAAAAGTTCGAGCAACATGCCCTCCCCCTTGGAAAGTTGCTTTTCTTTTTTTAACTACTGCCTTATACAAACAAACCAAGTTATACTTTTTTAAGTATAAAAGATAAAACCACCTTATACATAAATTAAACTTGCTAGAGGTTATAAAATACTTATCTTTTTTTTACGAAGATAACGGTAAGTATTATCGATACGTTTGGATTGTATAATATAAAAATACACCATAAAAAACCCAAAAAGTATTTTTTTATGTGTAATACTGGTGAAAGTTTACATTTTTATATTACTAGGGGTTAATTGCTTTGCTCTTAAACTAATCAACAACCAAATAAAATTTATGGAATATCGATAAAGATAGGCCTACGAAGAAAAGAAGAGGAAATATAATCAACACCGAGTAAATTAGAATAACACCGTAGATTTACGCATGCTGGACATTCAAGAACAGAGATACTTCACAATGGACTACCCTGACCAAAAAAAAATACAACCGATCAACTGAATACTTTACAGAACAATCAGGCTTAAAATAGCTAGAAATGAGAACAAAACCTGATTCCTATTAACACAACAACAAGAACTTTTACTGATGAAAACTAAATAACGTTACAAAACTCTTTTAACAAGATTCCAACAGAAACAGGATATGATCAAAAAATTAGTCACATGGGCTACACTATATTCCTTTTTCAACGAGCTTATCTCGGAAATAAAGGTTTTCTTTGACGTATGTGTGCAATGTGGCCTTTTCTTTTTATAAACCTTCCTGTACTATTTTCTGCACACTGATGGTGATAACATTGTGGTCATATGATTATGATTACTTCAAAAAACAACATCTACGATTCTACTAAAATTACAGGGTCACCTGTCTATGCTCTAGAATACCTATTGTAACTATTAGTTCTATCATCTGCACATTAGCGATAGGGGTGGGGTTTACAAAACGATATACCTTTTATAAAAGTAGAAAAATTTAATGGAAGAATAGCATTTATTTAAACAAAACATACACTAACCCTTTGTAAAACAAAATAAAGTATGTACAAAAATTAAAGTAAAAAAAAACTTTATTTTACAACACCTGAAGTGTAAATAACCCACCAATACTGTTTAATACTGGGTAAAAAATTAACAAAAAATAATTTTTGTTTTCTACCGAGGCACAATTGGCCCACTTTTGACACGAACAACAACATAGCCGCATCTCACCTTGATTGGACCTTTTGTGCAATAAATGCAAGCACAATCGTTAACTTAGGCTGCAGAAAAGTATTCTTTTTCTGTTTCTGACTGGGGTTCTGAAAGGACTTTCCTCGTTACCATACTTTTTCTTTTTTCTGGAATCTTTAGTTTAGGTTTGCGTTTTGGGAAGTACTATCAAATACAATGTTTGTGGTTTCCGATGCTTCAAACATATAGTCAGGGAATACATCGTAATTCATTGGGTAGATACCTGTTTTGGCAAATCCATGAATGGCGTTTGAGACAGTAGCTGCCTTTTGTACGCTTCTTTTAGCAGACCACCAGTTTGGCATTGTGTCACAACCTGGCCAGGATGAGATTTTAACCATTTAGAGATTTATTGATCATAATAAGTTTTTAGGACCAAAAAAATGCAACATCAAACGGGTGCAGTAATGTGGAAAACAACAATAACAATAACAATACTATTTTCTTTAGCATGCACAAAAGCATCAAGAGATTTGTGTCCATTTACAATAAGACAAAGCTTTTTCAATGGGAGGTGCCTTGGCATACTTTTGAAAATGTATTGTCGGCCAATTATCGTTTGATGTTTTGACGCGGGCTGGTGAAATACAATTCCCATTAGTACACATGTACCAAACAACCGTTACGTGAGAGCCTCTTTCTGCGCTGGTAGTTACGAGTACTTGTTTCCGACCGGTTGTCGGAAATACATTACCCTATGATTGCGGGGTTTATAATGCAGGTTGGAATCAATATTTTTGCAGGGTTTTATCTAGTTCGTTAAAAAACTGGACCATTTGAAGTTTATTAAATGCCTGCGCTCTCAGTGTAGATGTGACTTCCGAGATATCTGGAGAGCAGATATATGGGTTTCTTTTTCGAAATTCTTTTAACCAGTGCTTTCCAACGGCCTTTTTTTTGTTACTAAAATGATGCTCAAACCAATTTTTTCCTACTAACTTATAGGCTAACTATATCATTTTCAGTTATACCTTTAGAGGCCATCTAAACAGATTAGTCTACAATTGCATTCATTTTATGATAACTAGTTATATAACATCAGTCTATTACCTCTTTGCACAGGTAGAAATTGTGTAGCTGTTATACTAAATGTAGTAGTTTCAGTTGAACTATCTAATTATTCGTGTCAGTTGTACGTTAGCTAAAATATTGGAATTTGGTTGAAAGAGCAAATTCTTACAAAATTTACTTACATATTGCGTGTTCTAACTTGTATATAATGATTTTAACTATTTTTATTTATTTGTTTTAACTGTTGGTTTATATCAACCAAATACACCAGCGACTCTTGTCCTGTGAATCGAAAACTGTCAGGTAGAATTATGTATAAAGAACTTTAATATAAATTCTACTTTATTTGTATTTATCTTTCATTTAATATAGAGACTTTGTGCCACGAGCATTTATTTTTCTTTATTATTAACTTTAAACAAATACAGTTTGAAGATCGGTTTGTTTGAAGAAAATTACTAAGATTTTAGAACATTGTACATAAACCCTTGAGTTCAACGGCCTATGTCTCTTTTAGTTTTACTTACAATTATTGCGTTGAATGAATAATAACGTTTACAAATAACAAATCACTGTGAAGTGTTACTGCTTTGTGCAGAATTCAAATTTCGGTAAACAGACTATTTTTGATGTGTTGTTTTCTAAATTAATATTCGTGTTAGGTAACTTAAAATTAGATTTGTTTATGTGTATTAAATCAACAAATTTTTAATTACTCGATACTTATTTCCTTGTTTTAATTTATCTGTTTGTGTATGTGCTAATTAAAATTTTCTCCTTCAGTTTCCTTCTTTCTCTCTTTACTCCCTTTTTGAATTGTTAGGTTTGTATTCCGTAAAATTCATGGCACCTGCTATTACTACTAAAAAGCTTATGCTTACCAACACCTACATTAGTGCAGTGCAAATAATAAATCTTCTGACCACGCATTTAAAGTGCTCAATTACCTCGCTATAGTTAATTTGGTGCTGAGTATCCGATATGGAATTATCCCCTACAAGCCGTTGACCAATTTGTGTTTTCTTTCCGTCATAGTAAACCCAAAGACTCTAAGCTTGTGTTAAAGAGAAATGTAAATAATGCGACGTTTAGTTAAATACCGACCGTTCGTAGTGTTCTGCAAAAATCAACCGTAATACTTTAGTAAATAGTTTCGACAGTGAATCATATTCCCTTAAAGTCGGAACTAAGTTGGCGCTTACTTTGAGCAGTAGTTCGCAAACATTTATTCATACGTATAACGTTAGCTCACCCATTCAAATATTTTGTCATCGATTTTAGTTGTTAATAAAAAGTAATAATTATATATTTGGATTTAAAATGTACTTAGAATGTGAAAAAATGTAGTTTATTTTAAGAAATACGAAATGTATAAATTCGCAGGTATATAATAATATTTTTATGGTACAGGTTAGAACGAAACGAAATTATTAAAAACTCTTGAGCATTAAATTTGCTTTATTTGAAAGTATACGCAAATATTTAAAATATTTAAAAATAATTAATTCCAAGCAGGTAACTTTAAATTTTAAAGGCAACAATTACACCGAAGTATTTAACCGTAATTATTAGAAGAAACTATTTGAATCACATGAAGTATTGGCTTAATTAACGAAAACTATGCACCGAAGAATGCGAAACTTCAAAACATTTACTATTATACATAAGAAAGGTATGTTAACTGCATTTACAATTTATCCATAAATTACACATTTGTCAAACTCTTTAGTATCTGTTAGTTTGTCTGTGGATAACTTAGTATAATTTTGATAAAATGACAAGTCAGCGGCTCCTTAACATAGAAGCTCGGGAGTTATTACATACCTACGACTACTTTTCAAGTGAAAAAGAAAACGGTGGTCCTTTAGTTTCTGTTCATGCAGTACAGCAAAGGACAGCTGATGCCCTAAAAGTTTATAAGAAAACCGTATCGAGAGTGTGTGCTTTAAGAAGAAATGGTAACGACCTAGAAAACAGGAAAAGGCAAGTGTCACAGAAAAAGTGTTTGGATTTTCCCGATACCATTAAGCAAACCATGCGTGCAGAAGTGTATGACATGTATGCTAAAAAAGTACACGTGACATTAGATACAGTATTAAGAAATGTTAAAACAAAACAAGTGTGCGACATGGATGATCCAGTTTGTACAATGTATTAAAATATCTGGGATTCGCCTTCAAAAAAACCGACAACAGACGCGCGTTATACTACAACGAGATTGCTTTTTAAGAAACTATTTAAAAAACTTAAATTCTTCAAATTCCTTCCAATTTGTATTCATCGACCAAACATGGTTTTTTAGTAAGGGATCTTCAAAACGAAGCTGGCAGGATGGTAGTGTAAAAAGTTTACAACATCCCTTAAAAACAACGGATGGTAATCGGTATATAGTTGTTCATGCGGGTACTATAAATGGTTTCGTGGAAGGGGCCAGTTTAATATTTGGCACAAAAAACAAATCTATGGACTACCACGACAACATGAACTCAGAGTTGTTCGAAAAATGGTTCGACGAATCTGTTTTAAAAAAATTAGACGAGCCTTCTATTATCGTTCTTGATAATGCATCGTACCATTGTAGAAAAATGGAAAAATATCCAGTTTCGTCTTGGACCAAAAAACAAATTATTGAGTGGCTTCAAATGAAAACCATGGATTTTGAAGAAGATATGTTGAAATCCGAACTATTACAAATTGCCAGCCAAAACAAAAGTCGGGATTGATGACTTGGCTGCATCTTATGGTCATCAAGTTCTTCGGTTACCCCCGTATCACTGTCACTTCAATCCGATTGAGTTGATATGGGGGATTGGCAAATACGACTATGATAAGAACATAGGATCAACATTCGGGAAGGAAGAAAATGTTCTTGAAATTTGGGAACAGGCACTCAATAAAATAACTCCAGATATTTGGAAAAAAAGTGTCGAGCATACGGAGTAAGAATTAAAATCGATGACAAAATATTTGAATGGGTGAGCTAACGTTACACGTATGAATAAATGTTTGCGAACTACTGCTATAAGTAGAATATGATTCACTGTCGAAACTATTTACTAAAGTATTACGGTTAATTTTTGCAGAACACTACTGACTGTTACCTGTTGTAAAATTTATTACTTTACAATTTGTATGCTCTATTTGAATATGAATACTTTCTCAAGGGGAGGTTCAGATTACTATGGATGCTTGGAAGTAGGTTGGGTTGCCTAACCTAGTCTAACTATACAAACATTTACCACAATAACAGGATAGGTTTATTTACAATGAAAACTGGAAATTATAATATGATTCTAACAAAATTAAATAAAACCGAAAATAAACGAGTATATAATTCAAAGAAACAATGTTAAATAATATTCTATTGATTCTTCCTCGACTTTGTAAAAAGTCTACGCCTCTGGTCCAGTTTAGATTCAAACCTCTCTTTTAGTGCTACGCTTTTAAATCTGAAAACATATGAAAAAAGCGTGGTGTATTAATGGTGCGAGGATGGGATTACATACTGAGTAAGTACGGAATTTGCTTTCTTTCTAATTTAAGTTAGAAATGGTATTTGGTGGTGAAACAGGAACAACAGGTTTTATTCACGTGTAGGGTTAATTTCGGGTTGGTTGAGTGTGGATATTATGTAGGGATGAATAATGATAGAAGTTAGGTTGGAGTATGTCTATATAGGATGACTAAATAACAGGTAATTGAAGAAGTAGGTATGATATAATTTGTGTAGGGTGACAGGTGGTAATTTATAAGGGGATGAAGACGATATGTAGGTTATAGGAGTAATATGATAAGTAACGGAAATGGAACTGGTATGTACAGGGTGTTCCTTAATGATATGCGAATATTGAAGTAGATGAATCTACACGAAAAAATACTTGATTAATAAAGTACGGTCCTAAAATGTATCGTTACGGAAATACGGGGTGTCAAAGATACACGAAAAATACGAAAATTAATTGATATCTTCTAAACCGCTAAACATTTTCCAGTGAAATCTAGTACGAAGCTTAGAGTGCATGAAAGTGGATATTTTTCGATACAAAGTTAAATTCCAGCTTCAGCAGTGGCGTGCGTACGGGCACTCACTTGGATATTTTTGAAGAAAAAAAATGATACGCCACTGATTTCTTGAAAAACAAAATTACATTTTAATTCCTCGTTCAATTTGAAAAATAAAAGCTCTCTTGAATTATGTTCCTAGAATGTTCCGTTTGGGAGTAATAAAATAAAAACCGTTGTATTGTACGAGAAAATTATGCAATTTAATGATTAAAAGAATACGTTACAAATTGGCATCTGCCTTCACTGAACAACAACAAAAACAACAAATGGAAACATACAGCATAAACATAATATTGGGAACAAGTAATATGGAACGGTAATCACAAAAATTGTTGGAAATGGCCTCCTTTACTCAAAATGCATGCTTCTGCCCTCCTTCTCATGGAATTCCGCACTCGTTGAAATATTCCCGGAGTATGTTTTATATTATTACATGCTGCAACTATTCTCTCTTTCAATTCTTCTACACTGTTAATGGGACTTGTGTACACTAGCGTTTTTAGATAGCCCCACAAGAAAAAATCTGAGCTGTTAAGGTCGGGGGACCGTGGTGGCCATTCTTGAGGTCCCCCACGGCCAATCCAACGATTAGAATAAACAGTATCTAGATTATTGCGAACCATTCCACTGAAATGTGCTGGTGCACCATCATGCATGTACCACATATGGTGTCTTATTAAAAGCGGAACATCCTCAAGCAGCTCAGGCAATTGTTCACGAATGAAAGTAAGGTAAGATTGTCCATCAAGTCGTCTCGAAAGAAAGAATGGGCCAATAAAGTTATCGGCTATAATTCCTGACCAGACGTTCACCGAAAATTGATGTTGGATATGGGTTTCAGTTGTGGCATTGCAATTCTCATCCGCCCACAAATGGTTGTTGTGAAAATTCTGAATCGCATTTCTTGAGAAATTACATTCGTCCGTGAACAGGATATGTGAATCGAATTGTGGATTATGTGCAATATTATGAAGATACCACCGACAAAAAGTTACTCGCTTAGGAAAATCTCTCGGGAGTAATGCCTGTACTCTCAAAATATGGTATGGATATAACAAATAATCCATTAAAATTCTCCAAACAATTTGATGGCAAATATTCAAGTTTGTAGCTATCTTTCTTGTACTCGTTTCAGGCTGTTCTTCGACTGCGTTTAGGACTACTTCCTCAATTTCAATTGCTCTTACACTTAGAGGCCTACCTTCAGATGTACCTCTTCGGACACTATCAGTTTCAACAAGATGCTGATGAATATTCGAGAAGGTTCGACTATCTGGTAAAGCACGATTGGGATATCTCTGGTGATAAATCCGTCTGGCTTTTCTCCATTGCCATCAGCGAGGCCATACACATAATGCATATCAGCCATTTCAGCAATTGTATACGTCATCATTAATAACAAAATTGTACAAAAACAATGGGAAAAGTTAATTTACAGTGACTTAAATTGAACTAGAAAATGTCACATGGAAAAAGCAAGTGTCGTTTTGAAAGGCAACTAGACTTATTGCGAAATTGTTATTTCATTCATTGAATTAATTTTCTCGTACAATACAACGGTTTTTATTTTATTACTCCCAAATCGAACATTCTAGGAACATAATTCAAGAGAGCTTTTATTTTTCAAATTGAACGAGAAATTAAAGTGTAATTTTGTTTTTCAAGAAATCAGTGGCGTATCATTTTTTTTCTTCAAAAATATCCAAGTGAGTGCCCGTACGCACGCCACTGCTGAAGCTGGAATTTAACTTCGTATCGAAAAATATCCACTTTCATGCACTCTAGCTTCGTACTAAATTCCACTGGAAAATGTTTAGCGGTTTAGAAGATATCAATTAATTTTCGTATTTTTCGTGTAACTTTGACACCCCGTATTTCCGTAACGGTACAGTTTAGGACCATACTTTATTAAGCAAACTATAATTATTTTTTCGTCTAGATTCATACACTTCAATATTCGCATATCATTAAGGAACACCCTGTATATTTGGATATAGGAATATCCTCTTTCGGGGCGAAAACCGAAACCGTCAAAGGGGAGAATTAAAGGAATAATATTGGTCGTGACAATAGAGAATGTTTCGGAGCAAGATACCACCGTCACTTCACTACAGTCGCTAGAATCTCTACAACCTATCCTTGTCGTGGCTTAGACCTTCAACAAGCTCATAGGGGTAGAATCTCTGTTTGACTTGGTAAAATTGATTAGAAAAAGTGCAGTTTAGTATCTAGACGCATTCGGGGTGTAAATGACCTCCGTCTGTTTCTGTACACTTAACTTTCTTTAGTTATACTCAAATCGGGGCCATAACCCACAATAAGGTCGTATACCTAATTAGGGTGTTAAAGTATGGGTGTAGGGATAACTTGGGTAGACTGGTAGATAAGAGTTTTAAAGGATTGTCTGGCTGGATGTTCAGGATCGTATAATCTAGGTGAGTCAGTTGGAATACATGGATGGTTTTCAGGTTATTAATAGGAACTGAGAGATGATGAATGAATGTGAATAAGCAGGAATATGTGTGATTTCAGGTTGACGGGATAAAAAGAATGCAGGAATGATTATAAGAACAGGCAGGAATAATGATGAGTGGTTTCAGGCAGGAGAGTAATTGGGTGATCGAAGGGATAGTCTGGGTATAACAATCATAATCTTGAATGGGAAGCTAGTGTTTATATAGAGATTTTGGTGAGAGTGGGGAACAACTGATAACATTTTTAAATAAGGTAAATACAGTTGTGGAGGGAGGTAGGAAATAAGTTTTGTGGAATTTATTTACAAGGATAGGAATGTTTAGGAAGGATCTACAGGATCATTACAAGGTTAAAGTCTCGCAGTTATAATCTTCAGTTTTTGTCTCGATTATCTATCGCAAAGAATCGAAAGCAAAATTAAACCAATAACAAATCCTTAAGAATACCAATTATTATTCTTCTTTAATTCTTCCTTGTGGGGTGCCCCAAGGATCTACATATGGCTACTTTCTGTGGATTTTATATACAAACAATTATAATTTTTTAATAGCATGGTTCATATTCATACACAGTAAACAACTGAATGATCATATTTATATTTTGCTTGTAAAACCTTACCAGACTGCAATGATAAGTGATAAAATCTGCTCTGTAACATTTTTTAAAATTTTTATTGAATTTAGTGTTTCCAAATATTTTTACACTTTCATTTCAAGAAAAAATAAATACATTGACACACGGAATGTTCTACTTTAGGTCAAGTTGGTATGCGTTTCCCTTATATAATATGCACACTCGACAAATTAGCTTAAAATTCTTACTGATGTATTTTCCTGTAGCCTTCAATTTTAAGTCAATTTATGAAATTATCGGTGCGTTAACACGATATAATGTAAATAATTGACTTGACATGATAAAAATGTTTGCATCCAACTTCGTGCTTAATTTACATAAATTTTACGTACACGCTATATTATTTACATATCCCCCAAAATGATTGATGTTCATGATAAATCAAATTAAGCACCTGGTAAATTGGATTATAGTTTCAGAATTTAAACGTGTAATTAACGTTTTACCACTTAACGGTATCTTCATTCACTTACAAAGTGATCCAGTCCTTTTTTTTTTCATATCAAATTAAAGAACCCTAATCGTTTCGTTACAAAAAAATATATATTGATATATTCATACTGTTAACTAGCTTGTCAATGATATTTAAATTTTTTTTTTCAATAAAGGACGAAATTGGTGTCACGCACTGTTCTTTTTGGTTTTGCATGAACTACTAACCTGAATATTTTTATGACTGTTTTGTAAAATGTCTGTTTAGTATATTATGATCTAAGACCGGCAAGTACCTTATAAAAAGTCGAGAAAAAAATGCGAAGAACAAGAACCGAAAGGTCAGATTTTTATATTTTTGAGACCTATTATGAAGCCACTTTACGATCGAATGACGTATACTTTTTGCGCTATCCAAAGGCATTAAAAATAAAATATTACTATTTCGTATCTAATAAATACAGTAAACGTGTTTCCTAAGATGATGCATACCTTGCATCAATAAGGAAGGTCTACTATTAATATTAAATTTAAGTTTTCGACTTCGTGAAATGATGGCCATATTCAATAATTATAAAAAAAGCGAATTTTCTACCTTTTTATAGTTTTTCTCAATTTTATACCAGAAATACTCAGTTTGTGACAAAAACCTTCCTATACTTTTTTAAGGTATATTAAGTCCTATACCTACCATTTAAAACCGAAAAGAATAATATACATATATTTAATAGCGACTATCCAAAATGATCCACATTTCTTAAATTTTAACAAGTTTAATAAACTTTTATTTTACTTTGTAAAAATTTGTCTTACGTTCGATCTAAAAATCTGATGTGCCAGCACATAAATTTCATAAGGCTGCATTGTAGTATATTAACAAACAGGGGACAAGAGCTAATCAGCCACGATACAAAGATTTTCAACTTATTTAGATTTCCTCTTAGGTTAAATTTCAAAACACGTATGCAAATTTTTCTATTCTAAAAATATCTGGAACAACACACGACCTTCCAAGATACAAAATGGAAATTAAAAGAAATGAAATAACTTTAATAACATTTTTTTAGGATAATTATATCTTTATATACTTTTATGCTAAGCGCGTGACGTAAATATGCAACATTTTAAAAGCAAAAACAATAATCTGTGTCACACAGACGTTTAAAACTTCTGGACAGACAGAGATTATTAGACATCTACACGCTAACTTAAAAATTATAGAAATGAAATAATTTTAATTATAATTTATTTTAGCATAACCATACAACCTCTTTCATAGGTTCATAACGATAACAGGCAACACTGTAAAAACAAAAACATTAATTTATGTCATAATGAGGTTTAAAACTTCATGTCAGATAGTGCGTTAACTTAAAAAAAATTCAAAAAGCCGCCCACTTCTATAAGACATTAATAATACAGTTTAAGCATTTTCAATCATACTTATTTAATTGTTACACATACTTCGCTTTATATTTAAAAAAGAAAAGTTAAATTTCTTTAGAAAATATGGCTGCACATTTTCTTATAAAATGAATCATCTTTCAGATATTGAACAAAAGTGAACTAACATTTATTTTCCGCTAAACTACGCGTATCAAAACATTGCATTTAACATAATTAATCTGTACTATTAATGTCTATATATTGGTATTTTTATATCTCTTAAATATACAGCTGATTTAGAAATATTTGATAAAAATCAAAAACAGCGCGTAATAAACCCCTATCCGCCGTTGTTTTTTTCCTAAATCTAATCAGCAAAACTTTAGGTACGTACGTGTTTTCGTTCTGGAATTATCATGGGTTTTAATTACGTCCACACATCCATACATCCACGCACGAACGCAGGCACGCACTCACTCACACACGCACGCGCTCACTCACGCACGCGCGCACGCACACGGACACGGACACACACACGGACACGCACACGCATACGCAGACGCAGGCGCAGACGGATAGACAGACACAGATACAGACACAGTCACAGACACAGACACAGACACAGACACAGACGCAGACACAGGCACAAGCACAGGCACAGGCACAGGCACAGACACAGACACAGACAAAGACACAGACAGACAAGACACAGATACAGACACAGACACAGACACAGACACAGGCACATGCACAGACACAGACATAGACACAGAACCAGATTCAGGAACAGACACAGACAGACACAGACAGACCCAGACAGATACAGACAGACACAGACAGACACAGAAAGACACAGACAGACACAGACAGACACAGACAGACACAGACAGACACAGACAGATACAGACAGACACAGACAGACACAGACAGACATAGACAGACACAGACAGACACAAACAGACACGGACAGACACAGACAGACACAGACAGACACAGACAGTCACAGACAGACACAGACAGACACAGACAGACACAGACAGACACAGACAGACACAGACAGACACAGACACACACAGACAGACAAGACAGACACAGACAGACACAGACGCAGACAGACAGACAGACGCAGACAGACCAGACAGACAGCAGACAGACGCAGACAGACGACAGACACCAGACAGACGCAGACAGACAGAACAGACAGACGCAGACAGACGCAGACAGACACAGACAGACAGACAGACCAGACAGACACAGACAGACAGCAGACAGACACAGACAGCACACAGACAGACACAGACAGACACAGACAGACACAGACAGACACAGACAGACACTAGACAGACACAGACAGACACAGACAGACAAGACAGACAGACAGACACAACAGACAAGACGACAGACAGACACAGACAGACACAGACAGACACAGACAGAC
>JARFJB010002120.1:737500-747500 GCA_036346205.1 Vesta saturnalis
TACCTAATAAAAGTTGACTTGGCAAACTTGTAATAACGATGGCCAAGAGTACTATTTACAAAAGGTTGACAAACTGCCTACGAAAGAATGCAGAAGTACCATATAAAAAAGTATTTGTAAAAACGTTGAGAAACAGAATAACAAATGAATATGCTTTTCAAAACAAATTGAATTTAATATTATGTGAACGACATGTTGTAAAACAAGTGTGCTAGAATTTTAACATTTATTGTGAAACAAGTAATATATATTTGTAATGTAACGTGGTTAAGTAATATGTACATATTGTTGTAAATCAATAAATAATAATAATAATAATAATAATAATATGTTATAATAATTTGTCAAACGTTCAATGTTATCATATTCAGTTTGGTATATTTTATTTTGCAAGTATCCCCATAAAAAATCTAAGTCCGGAGACCTAGGAGGCCATCTTATCGGCCCATTAGTGCCAATCCATCTATTACCAAAATTGTTTTCCACAGACGGACGTATAATTTGCGCATGATGAGATGAGGCTCCATCCTGTTGGAAATTAATTTGGTTCAAGCGCGCTAACGGAACGTCATCTAATAATTCAGGCACTACCATTTCTAAAAATGTCTAGATATCTAGGAGGTGATAAGTTCCCTTCGAAAATGTAAAATTTTATTTTTGATCCTAATGTAAAGCAGGAAACGTTTAGTCGAAATCGTCCTTGTTGTTTTAGGGGAAATATTTGGTTTTGCTATTATGCCTCTTTAAAACACCTGAATTGCTAAAATGTGCCTCGTCTACCATATGACATTTCTTCCCAAGTTGGACACTATATTTAACACGTTTAAGTGCCAATTGCGAAATATTAACCTACGTTCAGCGTTGCCAGGATGTAGATGTTGAACAAGCCTAAATTTATATGGTTTATATGGTTTATATTTATGGGGAATTTTTGTTTTCGAAACTCCAATACTACTTTGTATAGTTTTGCATGAATTTATAGGATTACCCTCCACATTGGCTAAAACTGTAACCTGATCATTCTCTCGATTTTCTTTATTATATTTTTTTGACCTGGGTTTATAAAATGATCCATAATTAATTAAATTTCGTTTTAATCTCTAAAACGTAATTTTACTAGGTTGTCTCCGTTCTGGAAACCTACATAGATGTAAAGTTACTTAATTATCAAAATTAATACCAAGGAAACTAAATGTTAAAATCCAAATATAAATTTATTGCTGCGTCGGCGTTTTCATTACTCTGACCAAAGCAAATCAGCATATATTTTTCAAAGCTTTCAAAACTTTGATTTTCTGCCAAATTTTGCACAATGAACAAACAATACGATTGTTGCACAAAAATAATTTTAATCAGATTTGACAGGTTAGTTATGTTTAGATCAGACTAGGCCCAGCCTACTTACATATTTAGATATAAAGTATTCTTTATTGCCATTAATATTTTTTTCTGAAGCTGTAAGATGCAGTTTACCCAATTAAAAAAAAATTTGTCAGTTTGAATATGTTTCAAAAACTATTGTATTGCATAATTTTTTGTTATTATTTTTGTATTTCTGCATAAAAGTCCTTAGATTTATTATAATCGCATATTTACATATTTATAATTATAATAAAGCAGTACGAATCTAGTAGCCCTTTTTTAATTCTCCAATATATCTTGGACGTTCAAGAAAATACGCGTTTATACTGAGTTTATATGTTTCGTGGCCAACTATATCATCAAAATGTTAAATTAACGTAACATTCATTTTTGAGGTTAATATGCAAAGAATACACAATATATATTTTGAAAGTAATTATTATAATCGTTTTAATTAAATATGCAAAAATTTTTATTATGAAACTTCTAATTAAATTGTTCTTTATGCATACAAAAATATGTAATTTAGTGCATGTTTCAATTTGAAATGTAATGGCCATAAATGTAAATTGATATTCGAAAATTGTATTAAGAAAATGTATTTAAACAATATACCATTTCAACCAAAAAAATAATCACATTTATCGTCATGCTTTATTACGAAACATCATAAAATCTGGTTCTACCTGAAATATTTTAAAAAATTACATAATTTTAGGTGTATTAAACTATGAGGTGCACTTAAGATGCAATTTATCCATTATAAGCAAAATTTGATTTTTCAAATGCAAATTTAAATTAAAAATCGCTAATTTCAAATGTACCAAGCAGTATTAAATTTAATCAGGATAAATAATGTGTTGTTAAGTTTTAATTACAAATATTAGTTCGTTTACATTTTATTTACCGGTTAAAAATATTAGATCAGCTCATTCGCTTCAATATACAGGGCATGAACACAACCAGCGACGTGGCTAAATCGTATTTTTTAAATTTTGCTCTCACAAATTGTCTATTTTACAAATATTTGATTAATTTTGACGTAAAAGTATGTAATTTATATTATTAAAACTATTTCCAGGTAAAACAAGATTTTATGATGTTTCGTAATAAAAGCAGAGTGGAATAAATGGTATTTTTTTTTTCTGATTTGGTCGAAAATTGGTATATTTGGTCTTTCTTAATTTTTCGATACCTTGTCAATTTGATCCATTTCTCGGCATCACAGTTAACATTTTTCAAAATTCCCGCCAAATGTATGGTTACGTGACAAATGTAACAATGGATTTTCTGGTTGTCAAACACGCAGAAGCGAACCGCCAATAGAGTTTTTCAGAAATTTCAATAATAAAAATTTTTCCCATATGTGTCCAACTTTATGGGGTCCTTGTATAATTAAAAAATATACAGGGTGTTCCGTTTATAAAACAAAACTTTGGTTTTGTAACAACCCACTTTGTGTCTTCGTTAATTTAGTAGTAAATGTAAGAAAAATTTTATTAATTAATGATTTGTAAATATGTGGTAGGCAACTTAATTTGCATTTCGGTGTAACTTAAGTTGCATATCTTTTTAGGGGTTTATAGAGAATATCTTCTTAATGGTTTATACCACTTCTTTAAATTATTTTTTTCTGTTTAATATTATCGCGCAACGCGTCATCGTTGCCTTAATTCTTTGCGCAAATCTTTTCGCGCACGACTACATCGTCTGATATTCTAGGCGTCTATTTTAGTACTTAATGAACATTATGTTGAGTGGGAACCCATATTTTTGGGCTTCCCCCTAAATTTTGTGAAAGTGCCATTGATTTAATGGTAAGATAAATTAACTCGTAATACTAAAAATTAAAACATTTGCTCTTTTCAGGCACTTTTACTTTTACTATTACACTTTTAATTTTACCGCTTTTGATTGCACGATTAATTCTACTGTTACGTACGCTTTCATTTTATGATTGCACTTTTTGCATTCAAAATTTCAATAAAATGCAATAAATATTGGTTTATTCAATTTCAAGAAGACAAATTTATAAGAAATAAAATTCCAGTTTGGGTCTGGTTAACAACATAAAAGCATTGTTATTGTAATATATTGCGCAACATTGACACAAGGATTACGTCACCTTGGTTTGCATTTCTTCATTATTTTTTATAATACCAGGGGTTGTCAAGAAGATGTATTATATTTTGTAACAGGTATTTAATGTTTAATGATTTTTTAGTAATTTAAGGCTATTTTTAAAATATATTTTATTTAACCCTATCATTTTAACTGTTAATAAACATAGTCTGTATATTTTTTTATTTTTTACATTTTGATAAAATTTTTAGTGTAAACCTCGGTTTAGTTATTCCGAGCATTATTAAAAAATAACTTGGCGTCCGAGATTTTTTAATTAGTGTTACATTGCTTTTTTATTATTTATGTACAGCATAAATTTGTGGTAATTTAGTAAATCAAACGACTGAATCGGCCCTACTTTAATTTACCGACTGAGTCAAAGGCATTATTTTTGGTGAATGGTTTGTATCTCGAGTTAGTTTAACAATTTGTCTTGGAGAACTTTTACACTTATTACTTTTTTATATACTTTTATATTATTTAAAATTTATACGAATACTATTTTCACCACACTTATATTATAGTTTAATGCGAAGAAACTGACTTTTTGTGGAGACAACTATGCACGCCACTAAATTCTACCGTAAATTCTGTATAAAACCCACTTTTCAACCATTTAGATAAATTACAAGGCAAAGCAGTTACGAGGGGTGCTTAAAATGTCCAAATGTTGAATTTCGCCCTGTATCTCAAATACTAACAGGACTGTGCCAATTCTGTTTGTGGCATCTTTTGTTTCACGAAAAAGTAGGACAGGGTCCCGAAAACCGCAATTTTCTATCTTTGCTCGCGAACGAGATACCATTTCAAACAAAATGGGACACAGTGTACAGTATAGATCTACGTTCGAACGAAATTCCTAACTTTAATAATTGGTATAGGGGCTATGCATACCTGACGCACTATTGCAGGACCCTGTAGACACTCAAAACGGTTTAAAGGGTAATTTAATAAGTTTTGCATTATTTTTTTATTTTCTAGTGCAAAGTTAGAAAAAAACTGAAAATGATGTTTTTGTTACAGTTATGGAACAGTGGTCGGTATTGGAGTAGGAATAACAAGGGATTGTTCAACATTAATGGTTGCTCAATATTTTAAAAGAAGACGAGAATTTGTTGAGATCTTTATAGTATCTGGAAGTGGATTGGGAATTGCAGTCATGTCTGTCATCATCAAAAGCACAATCGGGTATGTACTTTTATATAAAATCAATTCACATTAAAAAAGCTTGGAACAATATTTATGAGAACTTTCCAATAACGTTTACGGTTCGTATCATTAATGTAATAAATCTTTTAACAAGAATGCTTTACGTGTACGTTAACTAAACACCTACTTAATAACATCTTAATCCGTTATATCTGGTTTAGTAAAATATGACGAATTAAAAATATTACATCTTGATTTTAAAAAGTTTTTATGTTGTTGTTGACGTCGAAATTCGTTACAAATAAAGAAGAATGTTTTTATTATTGTCTAAACTTTACAAACATGCATGTGAATTGTTGTTAAGTGTTCACTTCAGAACAAGTTTATAGTGTTTACATTGTCCCACTTTGTTCATCTTTTTGATTTATGTTTAAAAACAAATTTTTTTATAATACAACTGCCTGTATTTTTACCGAAAAATGCATTATATATTAAGCTTGAAGCGTTATGTAGATCATATTTTTCAATATTTAATCAACTTGAAAGATGAACTGCATCTCTGCAGCATCTCAAAAGCCAAAAATTCTAAATTTGTACATACTGGATTTTGCTTAAAATAACAGTATTTATAAAATAATTTTCTATAAATAAAATCAGTTAATGCTCGTAAATATTAATAAATGTCAAGCAACATGGCAAAAGCTAATTGCACAAATCTCTTTATTTACGCAATAAAATTCATAAACGACAACTTTAGTTGTTTAGTCAATATAATGTACTTGCTTCACAAACTGCTTGTAAATCTCATAAATTAATCACACTTATTTATCTTTTTTTGCTTCGCTTACCATAAATTACTAATCCAAAATTAATGCGATGGATCACTTTTAGCATTTTGCACTATAATGCATTTCCTTTATTACGAATCCAAGACTGAAAGATGGATTTACGTCGTTTCAGACGTTTTTCGTGAATGTTCAAGATGGAAACTAACACAAACAATTACAAAAAATAATCATAAATAATTTACATAAAGCCTATTTCGATCAATATTCCCATTTTCCGTTATTTTCTAGTGTAAGGTAGATTTATAATCCCTACTCCCCTTGCGAGAGGGATTATAGAGGGTATGCGGAGAGGTGCAAAGGGGAGGTTTGCATTCTAAACCCCTAATGGGCTACGTTTACTTTTATTATGCTTTACCACGGCTATAGCTCGAAATCAAAGCAACGAAGAAACAAATAGGGGTTTGATACATGTATTGACATATAACTCAACAATTCTAAATATTTACACACTTACTCTAAACTAATCTAAAAAATAAAACAAAAAAGCCCTAGCTAGTGTAGAAATGAAACTCATCCCAATAATACGCAAAGAGCTTAAGCGCAATACACTTGCGTAACCGGTGACGGCGCAACATGCGCAATAAACCACTGTGCAACCACGAAAGAGTTTAATATATATGCTCTAAAAAAATATATAAATGCATATATTGGATTATTCAGTGGCTCAGCGGTAAAGGTGTCAGACTTACAAGTGAAAGGTACCAAGTTCGAATCTAAGAGTAGTCAAGTGCTTAGGAAAAATCATAACATATGAATTCGATCGACTCAAGTGCTAAAACAATCCTTCTCAGAACTAAGTCTGATGATGTAAGCAGAGTCCGCTTCCGAAACGTCGCGTTATAAAAGCTAAAACTGTGGAAATAGGCCGATCAACTCAACTAATATGAAACCATAGTTACAAAACACTTATAATATTGTTAAAAGTGCACGAAGTTTTATTGCTCGTTTAAATATTTTCAAAGAGATAAGGGCATATGGGTCGACGATATCTAACTGGAAATAAGGGCAGGTCAATTTGAGAAATAAAATCAAAATTATTGTTTTTTTTTTGTGATTGTGGACCTGAACAGGCTAAATTTGGCCTATCGTGCTAAAGTACTCAGGAACACTTAGGAGGATGATAATAAATTGCCAATAGATGCCTATGAACAGCTACCTTAAATTTTCTCATATCATAAGTGAGAGGTTAGCAGGAACTAAGGTGATCATTCCAGAGTTTAGAAGCCGTGTAGAAAAATGTGGATTGCGCCCGTTTGGTACGACAAGTGGATATTTGTATTGCATACTGATAATGTGAATAATCGAACCGAGTGCTTCTCGCAAAGATAACCCGAGATGGTATCAAAGAATATAATTCAGCAGCACAATAGCCGTTGTAATAACGATAATACAAAGAAAGAACTGAAACCATCCTTCTATGCTCAAGGGACTGTATGTGAGAAGTTAAGGACGGGTCATTTATAAGCCTAATCGCTCTCTTTTGAATACGATCAACGATATCGAGAGCGTATTGGGGAGCACTAACCCAGAGGTGAAAATTATATTCCAGATGAGGCCGAATTTGGGCCTTATACAGCAGAAGGAGTTGTCGAGAGGTAAAGTACTGCTTAGATCTGTACAAAAAGCCTATTTTACGAGCAGCTGTTTTGGTAGCTGACAGAAGATGGTCAACCCACGAGAGATTTGCAGATACAGTCATACCCAACAGAGTAATAGAGTCTGAAAACTTAAGAACTGAGCCATTCATACTTACAACAGGGCGGACACAAGGCAACACTGAGTTTTGTTAGCATTAAATTAGAAGAAGAAGAAGAAATAAGGTCATTTATGTACAGCAGAAAAAGTGTAGGCGCTATAACGGATCCCTGTGGTGGTGAAAAAAAGCCATCAACTACCACACGTATTCGTCTTTAATCAAGGAAACTAGAAATCCAGTTGATGAGCGTATCATTTAATCCAAACGAGGTGAGTTTGGCAAGTAAACACTTATGCCAAACTTGGTCAAATGCCTTTGAGATATCTAAAGCGATTACAACTGTTTCAGCGGACTGCTCTACTGTATTGTTCCAAACTTGGGTCACGTACGAAAGAAGATCACCTGTTGAACGACTTTGCCTAAACCCATATTGGTGGTCACTAAGGAGTCTGTTAGTTTCAAGGAACGTGAGCAGTTGCTGATTGATGGCTTTTTCAATGATTTTTGACAAAATGGAAGTGATGGCAATTGGTCGGTAGTTCGAGGGATCGGTCTTATCGCCTTTTTTGGGAATAGGTTGAACGTTTGCTAACTTTTATGATGAAGGGAATTCCCCAGAAGACATAGAGATCGTATAGAGCTTAGATAGGGCTGGTACTAGGTCGAGGGAACATTTATTTAAGACAATAGCTGGGATACCGTCTGGGCCAGTCGCCTTATTGAGATCAAGCCTACTGATGATCGATTCCAAGAGCTTGTACCGAAAATGAATTGGTTTCATAGCGTATGAAGAAGAGTTGACTAGGGGCACATCTTTTCCAGAATCATTGAGACACGAGTTTGATGCAAACAAATCCACAAAAACGTTGGCTTTGTCTACAGAATCAGCAACTACCGATCCGTCAATAGATGTCAGGGGGGGAAATGAAGATGTTCGAAAGTTTTTACTAATGGCTTTAGCTAAAGACCAAAATTTACGACTGACTAAAGGAGATGTAGCTAGTTCATTGCATTTTCGTTGTTCGAACAACTTTTTAGTTTTAGTGATGACACTTTTGCAGACATTTCTAGCACCAACGTATTTTACATGACTGTCAACCGATTTATTAGACTTCCATTTAATGGAGCATTTATTTGTTAAAGATATTGCATCAGCACAAGCCTTATTGAACCAGGGTTGGGAACATGAATGACCTATACGGTACTATTTTTTGGGAATGTATAACTCCATTCCCATTAGGATGGCTTCAGATACTGAAAGAGCGATATCCGAAGAAGAGGACGACTTAAAACAATATTCACGCCATGGAAAGGTTGCAAAGAAATCCCGTAAATTACTCCATCGAGCTGACTTAAAACACCACAAGGTTCTATCGGTTTTGCGAATAACAGTGGAATTAGGTACCGTAGAAATGATTTCTATTAGACAATGGTCAGAAAGACCTAAAGGCGAAAGAACGGAAGTTTTATAAACAACAGGGTTTGATGTAAGAAAGAGATCTAGAAGATGTTGAGTATGGTTAGGGTTATCAGGGATTCTTGTGGGTTCAGAAATCATTTATGTGAGATCACAAGAAATAGCAAATGTTTCTGCACTATGTCCAGCAGGATAAATCGCTGCAGGAAAAGCGATTATCTGAAAATTCTCAGAAATAATGATTCTCATTAAGACCTTAGTCTAGAAAGGAACCCATTGTACTAGCCAAGATGCAAACCAGATGCACACATGACCATTGTTCGGGTAATGTAGAAACGCCTAATTTTAAATTATTACGAGCTCACGTATCTTTATTAAACAAACTGGTTGCCAACCTAACTCAATGGTGATGACCGCAAATGTAAATTACGACTTCAAACATTCATACTTACCATAAACTTTCAAAATCGATAATAACAAATCCAAATGCTCCACAGTAATGAAAAATGATTTCCAGGAATAAATATTTGACTATACAACACGAAAATAAGAAAATAATACCCCAAATGGTTAAATTCTTAGTGTCCACCTTTGACATTTGACCATGGGCTCCTTAATATTGGGTTTCCAATTTCTGAGCTCGGTAAGGGCTGCCGGTTACCTTTTCCTTCATCCTTAATCTATTCTCATCCTTATTCTTCCTTCTCGCCCTCACTGTCTTCCTACCGGATTAAAAGTCCCAAATTAAAAAATAAGATGGCTGTGGTTTCTAGCGTAATAAATTCCGGACGTAAAATCCTGCCCCATTCGGATGTCTGGGAGGGCAGGGCCCAAGCGACCACGGTCATCGAAAGCATCAACTTTCTGATTCACTACTGCAACATCCGCGGTATCAGGTCTAATCTTAATGCTATTCATCAACATCTTGAACAATTACAACCTGATATTATTGTTTCTATCTGAAAGACAAGTCTCCTCTGAAAACTCCGAATCACCCGACTTGCAATTTCCTCAATACCACCTTCACTCTAACTTTCGATATAAAGGAGGCGTATGTGCCTACATCAAGGACAGAATTGCTTGCAAGAGGGTTTCTTCCTTAGAAAATAAAAATGTTGACGTGATTTGGTTTAAACATTCTGGTCCTAATTTTGTGAAATTCTACTGTTGCAATTATAGGTCTCCTAATGACAGTAACTTTCAAGACCTCTTCGATTACCTTAGTATGAAAGTTGACTATCTCCTGTCTCAGTTTCGATCTTGCGATGTCTCAATAGTAGGCGATTTAAATGTTCATAACTCTAATTGGCTTCAATTTTCGTCTACTACAAATCCTGCTGGTCATAGTGCAGAAACATTTAACTATTTCATGTGATCTCACACAAATGATTTCTGAACCCACAA